>VYZT01038384.1:0-31571 GCA_013400735.1 Pomatostomus ruficeps | reverse complement strand
AATTATTCACACAGAAAAACTCTGCCATAATAGACAATTCTGGATGGCTCCCTTCATCACTTTTTATTGTCCAGATGGAACCCCTTCTCCCTGGAAGAGACTCTCTTTTCCCTGCCCCTGACAATGATATGAGGACCTCCATGTCCCAGCCATGCCCCCTCCTGACTTCTGCAAAAATTAACCCTCTCCTGGCGGGAACCAGGACTGTCACACAGGGGCAAAGAATGTAGGATTTGATGTGCACTTGACTACTGTAACCAGTATGAAGCTGGGATTTGGTTTCTGTAAGTATCTCAGACTATCATCAGAAGATGCTGCCTGGATATTGAGACAGAGATACAGCTACAATTAGCTGCAGAAATCAGCCTTTACATAGCTTGTGACAACCTTTGAGCTAAGCCAATTCAATTTTTACTTACTGTATTTTTCTCAATGTCTTCAAAAATGGACGAAGGTACCCCGGACTTACTTTAAAAGAAAGAAAGGGTAAAAATTTTGAAGTTTCTAGGAAATTGAAATCACAGCTTTCTAATATCCACAGTTTGAATCTACAGTGAAGAAGGCTGCTGTTTTCAGCTTTGTAACATAAGGTAAAAACATAACACAAGACTGCTCACACTGGGTCAAATTAAGGATTTATCCTGCTGTTGGTTTTGAGAGACATTAGATACCTTGGCAAGAACATGACAAGCAATCAAGTAAATGTACTCTGCACTATATTACCTGTCTAAAGCAATCTAGGGTGTCGCAGATGAATGCAATTTATAATATGAAAAAATACTTCCAAAGGAAAACCACACAGAGATGGACAGAGGTGTTGTCTTTGTTTTTAATAGCTCTTGATGGATTCCTCACCACCTCTTTTTTTCCAGTTGCTTTTTGAATCATTTGAGAAGGAGATATTTAAAAAATCACCTCCTCTTTGTTCTGAACCTGAATTTTGCAGCTCTCATGTCTCTCGGAAGTGCTCTTCAGAGTACTTATAGCACTATAAATGAAAGAAATTTCAGGGTAACCATTAACAAATGATTAGCCTAAGCTCATTTTACATAGGGAACTGAAAAGTCTCTGTGAAGAAATAGCAGTTGGTGTCTTACTGAGCCTGGGCTTTTGCTAACAACAGAGACGTGAAAAGGTCTTTATTCTGTTCTTACTACCAGTCTCCTGAATGACACAATCCTCCAGGATGCAGGATTTAAATGTTCAGTAAAGTGATTTCCTCTGATATTACAAAACTCTTCATGGTGAAAGCCCAGCTGGAGAGTTGCACCTTTTATAGAAGTCTAACCCTGTGTTATTATTAGCATCCTGAAAGTAATTTGTGACAATAAGGAAAGAAATAGGGTCATCAATCAGGCTGCCAGTTCCTGTTTCAACCAGAACACATTCAAACAACAGATTGTAAACCCAGATCTTTCAGTGTGCCAGTTTAAGAAACTTTTTCTTGCTGATGTGTAGCCTCAGGAGGAGGAACTCTTGCTAGATGATGGTAGTGGTCCTTATTTAATTCAGTGTAAATTCATAAAATAAATTACTGGCGTAATTGGCTATGTCTTCAGTCCATGTGTGCACACACTGTATTTTTTCCATAGATACAAAGCAGATTTATAGTTTAAGAGTAAGTTCAAAGAGAAAGATTAATAGTAATAGGCTTGTGCCAGATTTTATGACCGGCTATGATAAAAAAAGAGTTCAGCCACTTTGAATACTGGGATCTGTCAGATCCTACTCACTGTTTCATAGGTCCTGATGGAAAACTCAAGAACTAGATAGAGAAAATACATTTGATTCTTTCTTTAAAAATGGAATACATTTCATACTAGTACTACTTCAAAAGAGTAATGTTTAATAAAGCTAATGCCTAGATAAACCTCAGTTTGAATAGTTCTCTAATTTTATTTTGGATCCAGTGTGTTAGTCTTGTCAGCTGATTCTTGGATCTCCTTGTTTAGGAATTTCAACCAGGCAAGTTTATAAGTATGTTTTGTCAATGATGCCAATTGCACCCAACAGTAGAAAATATGGTACAATTACAGTGCCTTCTAAAACATGCTTTCCTCTGTATGAATGGAGCAACGCCTAATAGCTCTAACAAAACTAACAGATCCAGCTGAAAACTTGTCTATTGACACAGTACATGAAATTTCCACTTTCGACCGACATTGTTGTTCTAGAAAAATGTATATCAAAATGTACTAAATATATTGTTTTGACTTTTTAAGAAAAAAATTGCTAAAGCCCATTTTTTCCTTTTTATCTCTTTTTTAATATCTTCATTTTTCGTATTTATAAAAAGCAGTGAGGATAACCAGCAATATAAAGCTGTTTCTATGAAGGGATGGCTTGGTATTCCCTGAAGGGAAGACCTGTGCTTCAGGGGATGGAACACCTCCTCATGCCTACCAAAGAGCACAGGTGTACCCTGCTGCAGGGAGACCCTTGGGGTAGAAAATCCCACTGGATTTTCTGGTCTCTGTTCAAACAGGCCCTGTAGGAATCTCCATCTCTGTCCACTCTATGAACATACACAATTTCAAAGGCCACCTTAAATAACGCTCCAGCCTTTCAAGGTTCCCCCCAGGGAGGATGCATTTCCAAGAGAGTGATTTTTGTGCCACTAGTGGTCAGACTTTCATAGGAAGCAGCACTGGGCATTTTGCAGTTTTTGAACAATGTTTTTTCTACTCTAAATGGTTAGGTCCCTAAAAAATCTGAATCTGAAAGCAGGAAATGATTTATTCAGGAAATTTGTATTGGGACAGCAGAAAAAATTGAAAAACTATTTTTAATGAAGAACATCAGAAGTATGGCATTTTTGAAACTCTTTGTAAGGCATGACACAGGAAAGAAATCTTCAGTGTTTCCCTCTTCAATCTTCAGTGTATGATAAGCATTTTTTTCCTTGCTGTATTGGGAACCTTCCTTTCTGCTGTATTGTGTCTCAGGATTAGTCACATCATATTACATTCCTGCTTCTACATTTATTTTACCAGTTTGGCTGGAGTATGGCAGATCTTATCATGTTTGGCAGGATTTGTTTTGATGATGAATGGCTCTGCAAGTCTTTGCTTGCAAAGTATGACAGTCCACATGCATACTCTTAACTCTCACTCCATTAGTTTAGTTGTACGTGTTTTTATATAATTCTGTGTATTTTAATTAAGATGTAGATATCTAAAAGCACTTTTGGGGGGTCTGAAAAGCAGTGCTCAGTGCTTGGAAATTGCATTGAATTTTGAAGTAATAGCAGATATAAACTTTTAAAAAATTATTTTCTAAGCAAGATCTTATTTGTGAAAATAAATGGTGCTATTGTAGACACAAGGCTTAAATTATGTTCATTTGAAAATTTTACAGTTGTTTTCATTTGGCCACTTTCATGATCTTCTAGTAATAATTTATAAATATTCATGAGGAAAATGCATAAATTAGAATATCTGAAAAATGTTTATTCTTTTATATGTATACCTAGGCAACAGAAATAGTTTTACTTAAACAAAATAATTCACTATTTGTCATCTTACAGGTTTCTAAAACATAAAGTCATCAACAGATACCATATTACATGATGTAGGCAGCTTAAGGGCAAAAGGCAAATGTTTTATGAATGCATAATCGAAAGTTTATAAATTAATTGTCTATACAGCCTAATGTGTAGAGTTCTTTCTCATATTTTAGTGACTGCAACACCATCCCATTGCGTTTAATGGAATTTCTTACAGATTTAAGCACTTGCCAACATGAACTGTCAATTACAAGCAGTCTTTGATAGTGGGAAGAGGAGTCAGAAAATACTATTTTCTTATTGACTACAAATTAAACTTGAACCGTTGCATAGACAAGTGATTTTTGTTGGCTTATTCAACATTATATTTGTGTGGTGAATAAGCTCTTTTGATCTAGGATTTTGAGAAAATATAGACTGAAATGGAAAACACTTAAATACCAGAAAAAGGTGGTGTCGTTTCTTTATGCACTGTTTTGTTCTTAGCTTATTACTAGGATCAGTCTAAAATGAAAACAGGCTTGCCATCAAACTTGTGTAATACCCTTTTAAAGTAACATCCTCACTGTCAGAACTAAAAGTATACCATTTTAATCTATCTGGTAAATTTTCAAAACAGATTTTGTAAAATCTGAAACAAGTGAATCAATATCAAGTGATAGTTCTTCTGTGCTTATGAGTCCAAGTATTCAGTGACGAATAATGTAATTATATATTGATTTGGTATAGTTATCTATGTCATCAGCATAGATAACAACATTACCAGCTTCTCAAGCAGCTTCCAGTACTGTGTGAAAAGAACAATTACAATATCATGTGGGATTTGAGTCACCTGGGGAGAGAACTTTGAGATCTCATGAAGTCAGCAGAGCACTGCTCCAGGCATACCTAAGGCCAGGTTGGAAGGAGCTTTGACCGACCTGGTCTAGTGAAAAGTGTCCCTGCCCACAGCAAGGGGGCTGGAATGAGATCTTTATCATTAAAATAAAGATTTTTCCCTTCCAAATCAAACAATTCTATGACTTTGTCATTTCCTGAAAGTTACAGAAGTAAAAAAGTACAAAGAATTGGACTGACTGGAGTTACTTAATGTTAAATCTCATTAGGATGGAAAATAGTGAATTAATCACTCAAATAGGAACAAATATTTTCTTAACATAATTAATAAGAATCTGGTTCATATTTTATATTTAGCCAAAGAATGACCCAGGCCAGTGATGAAAATACATGGTTCTTTTGAAAGAAGTTGAAAGCAGCTGCCAACATAATGAAGGAAAAAGTCCAAATTAATGGGTTGTTTGGGAGAGACCAACAGATAAAATAAAAGCAAAAAAAATCTGCAACACTGCAGACTGCAACTAAGAATTCAGTCACTAGATGAGGAAAACTAAAGCTATATAATTTTTGAAAAATTACATACTTCATTTGCATAAGTGAGAGGAATTATTTAAATTCTTAGAAATAGCCCTTGCTATGATATACTGCATGAGACAAAAATTATCTTAGCCATTCAGAAAAGGTAAGGATATTTAAAAAGTAGCCATTTGAAGTCACATAATATAATCAGATATATTCAGTAAAATGTTCTGTATTTGAAGTAGAAGAATTCATATATTACAATGCTAATGAAGTGCATTCTATTTCATCAGTAGCTGTAGCAGACATTAAATGGCAAAATAAAAAGTGAAACAATTTTGGATCCAGTGGATTGTGTGACCTGTAACCAAGAGTATTAAAGACATTGACAGATGAGCTTTTTGAGACATTCGTGTTGATTTTAAAGAAGGCATATAAAATGGGGGACTTTCCAGGCTGCTGAACAAAAGCTAATGTTGTTCTAATATTTTATGAAAAGGATTTTATGAGAAGTATTTTATAAGAAAATTAATGACCCACCTAAGTATATCTTCATACTGATTCTGAGCAAGAGGCTCACAAGTGAAGCATCCACAAAAGAATTAAAGGATATTTACATAATTAAATCTAGTCAATTTACTTCAGGGATATTGATCATTTTTCAATGAACAGGTAGGCCTGCTTTTCAGGCTATTATGACAGAAATTGATGCTTGTGCTGTATTTGACTTTGTTTTGTATGACATCTGAAAAATTTCAGCATAGAAAATTAAGGAGAGACAATCTTTCTTGCATCCTTACTTCAAGCAGGACCTTGAAAACTTGGAAAAATATGAGAGGTTTCAAAATAGACCTACAAACCCCTTTTCACAGATGTCATGCAAACATGTTGTCTACTTCCACAAAATCGAACTCTTTTCTTTACAAAAATTAAGACATTTTTCACACTCTACTCCATGCAGTCTCACTGTAGCTGTTTGTGGCTACAAACACTTAATGTTGCTTTTCTTTCATGCAAGCAGAGTTAGCCAAACTTGTGAGGGAAAGTGATTTTTAAAAATGACTAGGCAGGCACATGCTAGAATTCATCGATGAAGAGGCCACTGTCTTAGTTCATGAAAAGGACAAATGAAAGAAATAAAAAATCATAAATTCATTCCACCCATTCCCATGTTCCAGGGTGGACAATAGGTGGACAGGTCTATAGCATCTTGGAAGTTTGGGGAACAAGCCTCAAGCCTGGTTTTGAGTTGCAACTTTTCTGTCATCCACCCTGCCCACATACTGGTTGTCAGGGTTTGGGAGACTTTTCTTTTTTTGTTTGGCTCTCTGTGTTGGAATTTTTCCCCATTCTAGTTGCTCAGGGGTATAATGGGCGAGTAATTAGGTGCTTGGAAACCTTAATGGTGGCTGATTAAGAAGGGACAAAGACTTGGCTCGCAGATGGGTGCAGCTGGCTAGCCTTATCTGGGATTCCCTGATAGCTGGGATTTTTTCCCCTCAGAGAGGGGCAGGGATACGGGGACTGGGACGAGAAAAAAGAGCCAAGCACAGCTGAAGGGCACCTTCTTTNAGTGCCCCTGCCAGCTGTGACTGTGACTTCATCAAAGGGGAATTGCCAACAAAGTGGAAGAGACTGTGCGTGGGTTTGTGTGTTCTTATTTGTTGTGGTTACCATTGTTGTTGTTTTGTCTGTCCCATTATATATATATATATAATATATTAGTAAAGGACTGTTATTCCTCTTTTCTCATACCATTGCCTGAAGAGCCCCTTGATTTCAAAATTTTGCCAATTTGGAGGGAAAGGGGTTACATTTCTCCTATTCTAAAGGAGGCTTCTGCCTTCTTTAGCAAAATACCTGTCTTTGAAACTAGGACACTGGTCTCACTTACACTCTAGTCTCCAGAAAGTCAGCTGGCTGTCTGGTCAGGAAATTTTGGGATTTGTGGGGTTGGACACAGGGAAAGGGGTTCAAGGTTCAGAATGTGTGTAGCTGACCCAAGCCTCATGGTTGTGCAAACTTAGTCTTAAACTCAGTATATCCATCAGTATAACCATCAAAACAAGTTCCTTGCCTTATTTAGCCATGGGTAAATATTAAATCTTTAATATTTATTCTTCACTATTCTACACCTTATATTATTCTTCTTTTCTCCTGACTGAATGGAGAAGTTGAAATCCCTCCTAGGTAACAGCTGCTCTCTTTAGCCCAGCTGGTGCTCTTACAGTAGGGATGTTTGGAAAAAACTGGTAAGTCTGGGGGGCTGGCAGCCTTGCACTGATGTGTGCTGGGTCTGCTAAAGTGAAACTCAGTTTCTGTGCAGAGCTGAAGGTTTTTCTCTATCCACATCTCTCTCAGGGATGAATCATTTGCTTTGGAAAGGCAAGTAAAGCAGGTGGGACTTAGCAAACTCTGTCTCCTCCCTGGGATCCTCATGGGGGGACACAATTGAATTGACAATAGAAAAGCAAAAGATGCTTTTTCAGAATGCTGATTATTGCCAATAAATAAATCTATGGGAGCTCAGGGAAAGACCTGCATTTAATCATGTCAACACAAGGGGCTGTATGGTCATGCAACATATACTACAAAAATTGGCTGGCCTTTTTTTGCACCTTCAGCTTCAGCCTCCCATCCAATCCCCCTCTCATTCTCCTGTTATCCAGCAGAATCTGGAAAGAAATCATTAAACTGCATAGCAGTTCCAATAGCAGCTGCTTGCAAGGTGGCCTTGGGAGTTCATGTAAATTCCTGTGCTGTGCAGGGCTGCTCAGGGCTCTCATGTGTGTTCCTGGCAGCTCCCCACTCTCACAGCTCCAGCACAAAGTTGTGTGTAGGCTCTGCAAAAGAGTGGAAAGAAGTGAAAGTGGAAAGAAGGGGACAGCACGACTCATTGTATGAATTATCTGTGTGAAGGAGAGCTACAGCTTTATATATTATGGAGCTTCTCCCTCATTTTCCCTTCGTTGTATTTCTGCTTGACATTTTGTTTTTGCCTGATTTTTATCTCATTATCTCTTTCCATCTCCTTTTCCATATTTTCCACTGTGCTTTTATGTACCGTCACCTCTTTTATATTCTCTTTCTCACTTTTCCCTGTTATCTTACCTTTGTTAAACCGTTAAATTTCCTTTGATTTTAGAAATATTTATTCTGTTTCTCTCCATTTCCTCACATATTTTCTCTCTTTCTTTTTTTCCCTGCTCTTGTTCCTAAACTGCTTCTCCTCCTTCCTTCTCTGCCTGATTTACTCTACACTGCTGTCTTCTGCACTGCTCCCTTCCACCTCCCTCCATTATTCCCTATCCCTGACTGCAGGTGCGGCAGCTGTGGGAATCTGAGACACTTCAGGAGGGATGGAGTGGGGTGGAGGGTGGTGGTGCTGGGGAGGAACCGTGGCACATATACTTCTCCCACCCTGTAAACAAGAGGAGGAGGGTTCTGCCTGTGCAGGTCTTGGGACAATGGTTCCTGTCAACAGGAGGGGGGAGTTTTATTTAAATGTGGGAATGCCCCATGAAAATTGGGACATCTGGCACCCTTACATTCCACGTCTGACTTCAGCTTCATCTGCTGCCATTATGAGTGTCATAAACACGGGTAATTTCATGAGCCATAGCAGTCAGAGCACACAATAGATTGCATTGCAAATGGTATGCCTACCCTTAAAAAGACTGGCTCTTGTAGAGTTGCAGAGATTGCAACTTGGCATATCCTGGAAGGGAAACATGAACTCAGGAATGAAAGATTCCACCAGTGTCATCATGTACAAAACATTAAAAATATTGCAGTCACAATTTAAAATCAGAAAGGAAAGAGATCAAAATATGCAAATTAAAAACAAAATGCACAGCATTAGTATAGGAGCTATCATTCAGTACTGGACTTTAGCACAAAATTGTAGGTTTCTCATTTATGTGCCTAAATGAACAATTTCCCAATGATCTTTCTAGAATTAGTAAAGACATCTCAAGGAGACCATTCAGAGCACCTAGGCTGATACTCTGCTCTTGCTAGGACCCTCAAAGGGTCTCTCTCTCTTCTGGTCTGGGGTGACTTTGCTTCTCACCACACCGTGATTCGAGTTAGTCTTCCTCTTTCCTACTATTTCAATGCCTCAAAATTCTGCATAGCTTCCTGGAATATTTTTTCCACAAAAATAGGCAAACAGATATTTTGTTGCACGTATTTGCTGTTCTAGTCCTGCCCTTTACTTTGAGACCACTGAGGCCATTCCCTCTGTGTTGCAGCAGTGGGTTGGTTTGCAGGTATTAGTCAGATTTTTGGCCCCAGTTATTTTGTGATTTGTAGCCACACTGCCAATCTGATAACCAGAAGAGGGAGTGCAAGTTAGATCTCTCAGTGCCCATGGTCGTTTGTGCCCATGCAAGAAAATGGCTATAATGTAAATTGCAGAATGAGTTAAACAGGAGAGACAACATGATAAAGACAAGCTGCCAGATGGATGAGACCAGTTGACAAGAGGAATGTTTTCTCTAAGCATTAAGAGGATCATACGCACAATGTCAGATGAGAAATAAGATGGCAAGAATTTAATTAATATTATCTGCTTAATCCAGATTTTTATTTTATTGGTTGTTGATTTAAATCATATTATTTTGCAGAAGTTTATGTAAAAAATGCCCTTGATGCTTTCAAGAGTTTGTACTTCAGTTTTTGCCTCCTAAGATATGACTTCGGGACGTGAGAGTAGTGGTGACAGAGGCTGCAAAGGGAAACAATTTTCTTTCTTTGGGAATGACATTCCTTTTCACAATGATTTCCCATCTTCTGTATGGGATAGAGTTAGCTGCTTCCCAAGAAGTCATCTCCTTTTGTTCAGGCACATGATAGATGTTCCAAATATAAGATGACTAAAAGACGTACAGACATCTCATATGATCCATAACTGTAGAGGTTTTTCTACTATACAGGGCCTTAAATCCATTCAGATGGATTTAACAGCCTCAGCAACACTTCCTTTGAGCTGAGTACTGGGTCCCTGTCAGATGGCTGCAGTCATGACAAGAATGTACTCCATTAGGTACCAGGAGCTTTGCCTTGGGGTTCTTAATACCTTTAACCCCCCTTACTGAACTATTAACCAAAACATAAACTTGTCCCATTTAATCAATATATCTAACATTTCCTCTAGAAAAATGCTATGGGTCCAGTAGCAAACCCACTAGGGGATGGAAAAACTGAAACCTGGAGGCAATAGAGCTCTAATAAATCTAATGAAAAAAAATTTTTTTGAAAGTGGAATCAGGTACTTTTGATACCACAGATAGGGAAAGTTAGTCACCAGGACCATATCGTGGTTGGTCAAAGCCCTGGAGGCAGACATGTATTTGAAACACTTGCTAGACATCAGAGTTGGGTCTCAGAAATGCACAGATCTTCCTCAGACATGGGTCCATGTTTCTTACCAGATTTCCATGGACTTGAGCGTGACCATGACATGCAAACAAAATATTTTATTTATTTCAAAGGAAGAGAACTGTATCAAGCTTTTCCTTTGGTTTATCTTGTTTTTGTTAGTCTCTGATACCTTTCTACAGAATGACCTGGCAAGAGATATCTTTTTCTAAATCATTACTCTGCAACATTCTTCTATTCCAATAGATTTGATGATACTATAGTTTCTCTTGTTTCAGTGAGATTTTTGCAATGGAATAGTGGAGTGAAGAAGCTAATGAAACTGCTTACAAAAGGTGAGACTCTATCTGTCCCACTCAAACACGCCCAGTGCAAACATATACTGTGAAATATTATTCTTTGTCAGTGCTTTTCTAAGTACAGGATGTTGAGAATTGGCTGATTACCCTGTCCTATCTCTCCTTCCTGCTCTCAGCTGCTAAATTGCATTAGTGATACTTTCCTCAAACTTATTTTCCACATAAGCAATTACTCTGTGGGTACAGGTGGCTTCACTGGATGGTAAATGTTTACATGGGTCTGTGGTACTCACTATGTTGTTTATTGTTTCCCTAGGTGATTTAGAAAAATTGATGTCCATAATGCAAATTAAATTATTTTTCCATTTTACCTTTCAATAACATGTTAATTTTAAACTAACTGTCATATAGCACTCTCTTTATCTTTCTTTGATCTCTCCATATAAACTTAAATTTTGTAAATTGGGAGTATGGCAGAAACAGAGGCTTTCTCTTGCTAATGGCATAAGTACAAAGAAACCAAGATTAGAGACAGCATTTCAGAGAGTTTTTATCTAAATTCATACCTTTGTTAAAAAGTACCACTTTTTGGAACAGAGATCAAGATACTAAATGTTCACTCCCCTATTCTGTAGCAAGGTCTCCAGTATACACTATTGAACATGACAGAATGTGTGTTTCATACCCTTGGAAGTATTCTTTCTCCCAATATTCAACAATTTTATTCTGATTAAGCAACATCTCCATTGCAAGAAGAAAGGAAGAAAGGAATCCCTTTCAGCATGTGCTATTCTGTAACTCAAAACACATTTTGTGGAAGAAATTATTAAATATTGCCAGTGAAGAAAATATGCCCATTAATTTTAATCCTTACAACATTAAAATGGAAATAACTCCTGTGAATCTACAATCAGATGGTTCAACCACGTATAGTTTATATTTTCCCCACCAGAGGATTAAAAGTGTTCTATGATGTGAGTAACATTTTGTGAATTCCTGTTTCCTTGTTTGCCACGATGCCGCAGGCACCGGGCTCCCACCCATGGTTTCAGAGGCTGGCTGGGCTACTCCAAAGTGTGGGAGGGCTGGAGAAGGTCCTGTATGGGTTCACCTAATCCACTGGTGTTCCAGGCACGCTGAGGAAGGAGAGACAAGCGGAGGGGCTCCTCAGATGGTTTATTCAGACACCAGGATCATGCCAGGGAAGCACTGGCACTGTGTGTTACAGTTACATATATACCAACGCAAGGGGCGGGGGAGGGTACAAAACATCCTATGGCATAGGAGTGCGNTGGCCAATAGCACACCGCAACACTTGTTTAGCTGACATCCCTCTTAAAGTATCAGCTGTTTGTATGTGATATGTGACTAGGAAGTAAATATGAAAGCCAAGAATCTTAAATTAATAAAGGAAGTAAAATTTACACATGCCTTATTGAATGACCATGCAATTTTTTTTTTTGTTTCCTCACATTCTCTCCTTTAAAATATCTGAAAGCAACAGTTCCATTGCTTATACTTTCACAGTATTTGTTCTTTGATAAGAAAATGTCCTCAATTATTTTTGAGAAACAGACCGCATATGTTTGTTTCTTAAAAAAGTTGAAAATTGCAAAACTAGCACATGAGATTATGAGAAGGGAAGGGGGAGGGAAAGGCCAATGAAACGGGAAAGAAAGACGAAACATCGATGTAATAGCCAAATGTTCTGTCTTGTCTGGTTGAGGCTTGAGATAGCAAGTTTTTCTTGCCAGCCTTGAAATATACTATTAGTCAATCACCTCTGAAACTTTTGAAAATATATTTTTCAAACTATTTTGAGCAAAAGCTCCAAAACAGGTTCTATTTTTTGTTTCAAACACTTATTTTTAAATCAAATATTAAAATGAGCTCACTAAGAGAGATGTGAATGAGATGCTGCTAAGTCTGCCATGAAAAATCCATTCAAAATTTAAGAAGATTGAAAGTGAATCCACTTCATTTGGGGTGTCCTGATTTCAGAGGTTAATTTGCTGATTTGCTAATTTGAACTCATGCAGAAAGCCTGTGCTACTTATTACTTTACAAATAGTTTCATGACTGCATATTTAAAATTTATGTTGTAGTACATAAAGAAATAATATTATTTTCAAGCATATCCTATTACCAAGCAGGATAAATAGAATAATGTCTTCTATCTGGTTTTTTTTTGAAAAGCAGAGTTATGAATACAGAGGTACTATGTTACTCATATTTGATGTAACAGTTGAGCAATGTCAATTTCCTGTAGGCAGTTTCTTCTGATACAATAATTATTACAAGGCTTGGCTCTAAATTTAGGCCAGGAAGGTAATTTTAAACAGTACAATTATTTATCTTGAATGAATGAGATCACTAGAAACATTTGGAATTTCAGCCAAATGCAACTGTAGGAATAGGATGCTTTTGTCTCCCTGTTTCTCCTATAGTTATGAAAATACAGACTTAAACTGTTGAGTGAGGCAACAGGTCTCTAATGCAAAGTTCAACACCTTTTTCTGTGTTTAGCTTTGCTTTCAGGAATCAGTTGCAAGAGAGTGATCTAGTAGGCTACAGAGCCAAATCCCCCTCTTTCTCAGTTATCTTTTTATTGGTGTCTGCAGAGATACACGGCTTCAGCCGAACAGGTAGATCACATCTCCTCTCCTGTCTCCTTGTCGTGGTTTTGATCTTGGCTAAGTGCCAGGCACTTACGGCAGCCGCTCACTCGTTCCCTCCCCTGCCACAGCTGGGCAGATAAGGGAAGGAGAGGGGGAAAAAACTGAGGGAATTAACTCAGAGGTCTATGAGTTGAGATAAGGAACTGGGAGAAAACGCTCCAAGGACAAACCAGGCTCAGCTTAAAAGTTGCAAAAGTGAAAATTTATTACTACCTGAGTTAGAAGGAGGATATGAGAAATAAACTAAACCTTTAAAAGACACCCTTCTTTCCACTCCCCACGCCTCCCTCCCTCCCACCAACAGTGCAAGGGGGGCAGGGTGTGGGGGTTCAGGTCAGTCCATTTCCAAGATCTTCTTCCCCTGCTTAGGGAGAGGAGTTTTCTCCTCTGCTTTTGCCGTGGGGTCCCTCCCACGAAAGACAGTTCTCTGTGAACCTCTGTGGCGTGGTTTTTCTTGTCCATGGAATGCAGTCCTCCAAGGACAAACTGCTCCAGCATGGAAGCAGGGGGCCCCTCTCTCTCCAACCGGGTCTCCCACCTGGACTGCAGTTTCCTCCGACATCCACCCGCTTCAGCGTGGTCACCTCCTTCACAAACTGCGGGACTTTTATCTCAGTCTCTGTCTCTCACTGGGCTGCACCTGCTACGGCTTCTCTGGCATCTACGGCTCCTGCGGCTTCTTCCATGGCTGCTGCGGCTGCTGCGGCTTCCGACATCTCCCGCTCCAATGTTGGCACCTCACCCACGGACTGCGGGTGGCTCTGCATCCCTCATGGACCCCATGGACTGCAGGGGGGACACCCCGCCTCACCATGGGCTCACCACGGTCTCCAGAGGAATCTCAGCTCCAGAGCCTGGGGCACCTCCTCTCCCTCCTTCTCCACTGACCTTGGTGTCTCCATGTTGTTTTCCCTCACATGTTCTCACATCCTCCTCCTTCTCTAACTAAAAGCAGCTGCGTGCGCATTTTGTTTTGATTTTTTCTTTAAATATGTCATCACAGAGGCGTAACTAACTTTTCTAATTGGCCTAAACATGGCCAGTGACATGTCTATCATCTTCAGAGCCATCAGAGATTGGCTCTGCTGGAAATGGTGAAGAATTCTAGAAACTTCTCACAGGAGCCATCTTTATGGCCCCCTCCCCTCTACTAAAACCACAACACTCCTGTATGTGTTTATGTGCATACAGAATCAAGTCTCTGCAGGCTGACAAGTGATTTGAATCCAGACCTTTTACTTCCTAGGCAACTGCTTTCATCATAACATTATTAAAAACTGTAGGAACCTTTCCTGTCTAGATTTTAAAATTAGTGCAATTCTTTGCACAAGTGTTGGCTTTGGTCTTAACACAGAGAGAGCTGTATCCTTTCCATGATAAGGACCTGCCTAGTTTGTAAATTCAGAGTTGAGTAGGTACTCAACAGTTTGGATCAGCAAAGAACGTATCCTCTTTAGCTATATGCAATAACAGGATACTTAGGTTTTGGAGTAAGTGCTTCTTGGGATCTTGGCCAAGGATTTTTGAAGAGTGCTCTGGGACTTAGATGCCTGAATCCCATTGAAGTTGTACTGTATGGGCTACTGTGAAGTACTGGATTGTACCTTTAAACACTTATGATGGGGAAAACTTCATGTGTTTGGAAAGACAAAGATTGTAGCTCTACTTCAGGAATAACTTGAAGCCTGGAGAGCTTCAAGAACCTCTCAGAGGCTTTTCATTGTCCTTTCATTGAAAAGCCTAAATTCAGGCCAGCTATGGATGCCCTGTGTGCCTATGGAAATTGGGCACGCTTCAAAGAAGACAGCTATCAGTCATGGCTTCTTCATATTGCCTGGATGGAGTCATACTAGGAACAACGCTTTATATATTTAAAGTTTGATTTGTGGGGTTGTTTTGGGGGGTTTTGTTTCTGTTTTTAGGGGTTTTTTTCATTATTTTTCTGTTTTAGTTGTTGTTTTGTCTGAACTATGAAGTTCTGACTATAATCCAGCTTTCTCCCATACTGAGCAAGTAATTGTGTTCAACTAACCATTGTGCTAAAGCAACTGCTACTTCACTACAGTGTGAACATAGAAAAGAGACTGTCTGTAAGTTATTATTTCCTAGGACATATTCTTGGTCCTGATACTCTTCAGCTAAAATGGGAATGAGGTAAAATTGCAATACTTAAGCCCAGAATTATGACCCTGAGGATCCTTACCTTACTCTTCAGTTCCAGTACTGTTGACTTTAAAATTTCTTTCTGTTTAGTTTTTCTTTTTAAAGCATCCAAGAAGCCTCACCATCATATTTTTTCCCTTTCTATATGTAATATACTGAGGGAAAGGGAAATCTGGAGCAGATAAAAAAATCAACTCTGTGAAAGTTTATTGTGGGGTAGCATGATAAGAAACAGAAAAGTGTTTGTTTTTTGTATAGTAACTATATGTGATTTTGTTATGCCTACTGTAAAACCACAATGATTTATGAGAAGAAGCATTTTAACTACACAACAATAAGCTAAATGTTTCCCTGTGTGGGATAACACAACGCTTTCTCAGCTGGCTGAGTCTGCAGGGCCATCTACATTTATCACTCTCATAAAGTCCCCTGAATGAGTAAAAGCTCCTCTCACCCATTCTTGCCTGTGGCTTTTAAACAGGAAGGAAGTATCATTTTCTTCTTTCCTAGCACAAAGAGAGCTCTGAGCATCTAATTACAGTTTCTGTGAGCAAATGGAACCAGAAAAGCTTTCCCCTGTAGCTAAAATGCCCGAGCAGAGCTCTCACTCTCTCAGTTTTCCCAGACTAAGGTTGAAAATCTGCTCTCTAAATTATTCCATTGCTTTACAGAGGAAGTATTAATTACGCGACTGCAAATGTAGATTGGGGTGGGATGTAATTACAGGGTCAGCTTTGTGTCTGTTGTCCAACAGAATTAGACAGGAAGTGTTTGCAATGCCAGCAGTTTCAGGTGTTTTGCAACCTATTATACTTGCTGGTTCTCACCAGGTCTCACAGATGGATCAGGTGACTTTCTGCTGCCTGATTGTCTGGAAAATCCACAAAGCTGCTATTACTACAGGTTCATGGCTTGTACAAGGCTGATGGGTTTAGATTTTTAGAGGAGGAAAAGAAAAAAGTAAAAATACATTCTGGGTTTCACCCCTTGCCAAATTTTGCTTTCTTCTTTTATTCAAAGACTTATTTTTCTGTTTGTTTTCAACTTTACTAGCTCTAATCCTCTGGTTTTGTCCATCTTTTCTATTCCTCTGAGAATATCATTCTTGTTAGGGGGAGAAAATGGCTGTGTGTGCACAGGAAAAAGCCATCAGGCTCTCCAGCAGGAAAAACAGTTGGCACTGGGTTGCCATGACTGGGTAGCATTCTGGGACATGCACTTGACTTCCTGTTTAGGCACAGCATGGACTTATTTTCTGGTTTTTTGTCTCTTTCAGGAAAACACCTCTATTTTTTCTGTGCTTGGTGGGAGGTAGGAAGAAAATCAAATTCCTCTATTCTTTGGTTGCTGGTACTGTTACCAGGCACAATTTTGGCCTGAAATGAATTAACATGTCCCAGAAAAATTCCTGATCATGCCTCAGGAATGATAGAGACCATTATCTGCAGACACCTTTGATAAGGATTCCCTTTGAGGGAGGGAGAGGGTTGGTTTGTATGGAGACAGGCTGTTCTGTCTCAGCTGAGTTGGGTGCAAGTATATGGTCTGGGGCATAGTTAACTTATTTGTACGGACATGATCAATGAATTTGGATTTTAACTTGAGCTCTGAGCAAGTGGCTGTCTATGTTTAAACATGCTTTCATCAAGACTTTGGGATGACTTAAAAAGAGATTTTTAAGAGGCAGTTCTCTGTTATTTGACCACTATTTGCTACCTCATAAAACCGATTAATACTGACTGCTGTGCATGAACAATATGCTCTGGTCTGTAGAAGCCTAAATGAAACATTCTTATCCACTGAAAGCAGATAAAGGAGGAAAGATGGTAAGATCTCTTCATATGGCTTCTTTTGGATAAAACTGTGTGGCTAAAGACACCACCATTGCCCCTCATCCGTGTGCTTCTGCTGTTGCTTTCTCTCCAATGAGCCACTTCCACTGAACATGTAATTTTGCCTGACCACCAACAGTGAAACTGAGTTTGCCTGCCTGTTGGGGAAAGGCAGGACAGGGGGAAAATGGCAAGAAGCAACACGCTGGGACTTGTAACCAGGCCAACCAACACAGTTATAGATGAAAAAGGAAATAGTAATCACAGTAAAGACACTGCAGCTGTATGCTTTTGTGGCACTATTATTAATTCTTCTATTTAGGGGAACAAGTCCTTAAAAGAAATATTCTGTTATTGTGGTTTTATCCAGTTCTGTAAAACCTTAAGGTCAAGATGAAGGCTCATAAAACATCAATTAGCCTGATTCTTAGTGCAAACGTCAGAACATTGTGGAATGTTCCAGGTCCACCCATTTCCCTATGGCATTTATCTTTAATAATATAAACATTCAGAATATACCAACATCAATTTGTCATGGCAAAGTCTTTGCATAGAGTTTTCAGTTTTCTGTGTTAGCAAAGATGGAAGACATATATTAAGTTTCTTTTAGTCCTTAAACTTACATAAATATGAAAAGTAGATGCCAAAGCAACATGTACCTTCAAAATTCCTAAAATAGATAGGATAGCTATTGCATATGCACAGACCCCATGAATGCCAGCATTTAAGATGTATATTCATGCATATACTGTGGCTGGTGTAGTGAAGTGTGGAAAATAAATATATTCCTTCTTGAAGAAATGACCTTAATAATTCATTTTGAACTCCACCTCTCCTGAATTACAGTTGCCTCACTTGTGGAGTATTTTCCATATCTTGGAAAGACCCTAATAAATTCTAATACTTTCCTAAGTGTGGAAATAATTAGTAGTTTATGATGTCTCAGATTTGCAAACTTTTTTCATAGTTGTGGTTGCAAGACGCACATATTTCCTTTCTGTTCCCTCATGCTAAGCTGTGCTTTAAATTTCTTTCAGTGATAATTAGGGCTTTTTTAGAAAGATGCAGCATTTGCTTCAGATGTGCTTGTAATTAACTGGAAAACTTGTATGAAAAAGGAATATAACCATGAGATGTCAGTGATAAGAAGCACAAATAATTTGATTTTAAGGACTGATATATATTGTACTTTAATGAATTATTCTAAAGATGACTTTTCTAATTTACCTGGCAAGGATCATGTTTGCTACAAACTAGTAGAGCCAATAGCAGATCATCATGCTGAGGTTTTACAGACATAATTAAAATGTGTTTTTATTCCTAAAGAACCTTGCGTATTACTGGAACAAGTTAAAAAATATCTAACAGTTATTAAAATGAGAGTATTGCACCCAAAGAGTGAGGATTCTAGGGTGAAGATTGCACCCAAATTTAAGACTGAGCAATGTTGAACTTCACTTGGAATAACATTCAGAGGAATGAAGAAGTTCTGGATGTTTTTGGTTCAAGTGCAGATTGAATCTGAACAATTATGTCTCTCTCCAGCAGTGATTCCAATGTGAGTACACGAGTGCAAGTCAAAACTGACTAAGAAAGCTTAGGGTAGAGTGGGGAAAAAGATTAGGAACCAATGTCATGGGATAAAGGAATTCACCAAAAGAGTGAAGACTGTATTCTGACTTGGTCAATATATGTGTGCTAACTGGAAAAAAAAGGTGATGTTCTGTTCATATCCAGTCAGACTCCCCTCTTCATATCTGGAACTTACTAAAATACAACTGCCAATGAGAGGGCTTCAGCACACAGTGGGTTACCGTTTTAGCATCCCAGAAAGTGATTATTTAGCAAAAGAACTTGCTGGGTTCTTTCACACATGAATTAGTCTTTCAAATGCTTAAACACTTGCTAAAATTTAAAGAGATGTAAGCTTACTAAACAGTTTCAGGATTGCCAGAAGTCATATACATATATACTAAACTTTAAATCTTCTGTGTATTTGTTTCCTTTTTAATACAGTCTTCTGGTCTATGAATTTTTAGGTTTGTATTTGTCTTTCTCTTGTGTTTGATCTTTCACTCATCCTCCTCCCTTTCTCTCCCCAGTTGTCTTTTTATCTCATTCCTTGTATTTCTTTCTATCTTTTTTCTTTTGGGGTGGGAGGGGGTTGTTTTTGTTTGTTTGTTTGTATGTTTTCTTTGGTTTTGTTTTTTTCCCCCAAAGAAGATGAAATACCAGCTTTTTAGATAAGGGTCAGTAAAGACAGAGGTAGCAGCCATTCTAAAATAGTCTACATGGTCCAATAATGGAATAGCACCAGATTAAAAAAATTAAATAAATAAATAGAAACATTAGGAAAACGTGAAAGGATACATGTAACATGCAGGCTACTAAACAAAGACCATCTTGTGCAGAGTGCAAAGAAAACATAATGACTACAACCTGCCCTAGGGTTTGAAAACGATTTACTGAGAAGTCTTTTACAGTGGTTAGCTTTGGAGCCATTTCTAATTAGGTAGCAGGTAATTCAAAATCTGTTTAAGTATGTTCAATAAATTTTCTTCAGAGTTTCAATGTTATAAATCTGTCATGATCATTTTTTGGATCTTCAGGAATTAACAGATCCTAATCTCAAGGCTACAACACAGTCATATTTCATGACAGCATGTTTCAAAACAAATATATATACTTCCATAAGAAAAGTCACAAGCTAAACTGTACCTGAGGGATGTGAACAGAGTAAACTATTTTGGGAGTGATTCACTCCTTGCAATTAGAACACTGTCTTTGTATTTTGATAGCAAAATACAAAAATTGCTAGAAATCTTTGATTTTCAATGTTCTTTTTGATTTTACATGAGTAAAGTGTAAATCCTCTCAAAGTGCCTAATGCTATTCCCCCTTTTCAGTTCTAGTCTTCAGTCTGCTGCAGCGGAAACTACCTGCAAGATTATTTGGTTTGTTTCCATCTCAATACAAATTTAGGAAAACATGTACCACATATATTATGCATGCCTTTCTAGGTAAGATGTGGCTAGATATGCATAGAACATCAAAACAGCACACTGTCCTACTCATTTTCCAGGGTGGGGGGATGAGAGATCCTGGATGACATGGGTAGTGCAATGTGTGTTTGAAAGTTATTGTCACAGACAAGCAAGAATGACCCTGAGGGGAGCCAGCTCAAGTGTGGCAGGACTTTTGAGTTCCGTGTCCAAAGCCAGGCAAACATGTACTGAGCTAACCCTGGAAGCAATGCATCCTTGTCCATGTACTGCTCCACTTGGAGCCAGCCTCGGAGTCTCTGCCACCACAGCAGGGTAGTTTTCTGCAAAATGGATGCACTGACCACAGGTAATGGACAGTCAATTGTACCTGGCGGTCTATTGCTGTGAAAGAATTGTGTGCCCTGAATGAGTGTACAATGGAGGCAGCTGAGTGTGGAATGGAAGCTGTTTGAAATATAGAGGATGAAGAACCTTGTAAATAGGGCAGGCAGACTGAAAGTAAAATTATGCAAAGTCAAAAATAGAAGGAAACAGAAAATCATTTGACCAAAAAGCATTTCAAGGTTGGGAGAGAAGGGACTTCACAGCCTTGGAAAAGACAAAATGAAGAACTGAAAACAATATATAGGCAGGGCTAGTCAGAGCCTTAAAGGACAATGAATTGAATGTGGAACATAATTTAAATGTAGAAGAGAGAGCAAAATCTTGTTGTCTAAGTCCTGTTAACACTGACTTGTTGGTAATGCTTGTACTTCTGACTTTTTTGCTTTTAAAGACAGTTGGAGTATTGTTAATGTGACAGTGCTACCTTCTCTAAAGTCTGCTTCTACTAGCAATGCATCAATTCTTTGATAAGTGGGATCTGAACTGCCAAGTGTCCACGAGATTTACATTTTTAGTTCTATCCTTCATTGGTGAGTAATGTTTGTCAGTTATTCCTACTGAATTAAGAACATGAAAAAAATTCAACAGTTGTATGTATTAATCAATTAAAGTAACTTACAAAAAAATTAAAAAAAATAAAAAAGAAATACACCCAAATATTTTTTTGGAAAACAGAATATCTAGAGAACTGTGCTTTGCAAAGTGGAGTACATGTTGACAGATAGCAATGTGTTTTTCAGACACTCTTTTTTATTTTTTTTTCTGTATCTCTTATCACAAGAGTGGCATGCATTCTGTGTGTTTCTCCTATGGGTAAACACAAAAAATTCCTCCCAAAACTGCTTCTAGAGTCTCAAGGAACATTTGTACTGTCTCTAGAAAAAGCAGAAGGGTCTATAGTGATATGAATATGAATGCTGAACATCCCAAGTTGGATAAATAATCATTCTGAGAATAACATAATGAGATTACAAAGAAAGAAAAAAGAACAGTGAGTGACTAAACAGATGGCAGTGGTTTCACTGGCACCTTCCAGGGCTATACTGTCAGACTCATGGGAATGGGAGCAGCTGTGCTGCTGCTATCAACATCTGATCTGATGCTGTTGGTCCTTATGAATTTATGTGGTGATTCTGGCCTGAAGAGAAAATTCTTTGTGTATTTTGTTATTGTGAGCAATAGTGGACTTTGTTTTCCTTCTCTGAATATTCTTCTCCTGTATAATCTCTTCAAGTCTATCACACTCTCTCAGTGCCCACTTCTCCCATCTAATTTGGTCCCTAATATCTTCATCACCTCTCTCAGATGAAGAGATGGTGCACGTATCTGGTTTCCCATCTCAAGGCTGGAAGCAGCGATAGGGTGCCTGTCATTTTCTTGGGTTGTAGCATATTGAAGGTAAAGAAATTTCCAAAAATGAGACTCCGGTCTTGATTCAGTTGCCTTCACATGCAGTTCCAGTGCCATTTGAACAATCATATGATATTTGGCCTGACCTCCAGCTACTCTGTGGAAGGCCCTGGTTTCCCCCCACATCCTGTACCATGTCTATGAGCTTCATTTCAGAATCTAAAATACATGAGAATGATTAAAATGGTACTGAGATCCACAGTGTACCTAACTTAGTCAAGTCCTTAGTATAAGGTTTGGTGTGTGATTAAGGCATATCTGTGCCAGATGGTTACCATTTTTTAGCTTTTCTCTTTTTCTTTGCCCTAATGTGTAGTGTATGGTAGAAGACACTTTGCTGGTTTGTTCACTCATCTGGTAAAAGATAGGCTAGTGCCTCCTCTATAACCTTTGTCAAAAATATTCTATTAATTAAGAAAAGTTAATGTTTACAAGGAGGCACTGGAAATCTAGGATTCCTGACATGTTTCAGAGCTCTAGGTACTGCATTGCAGAGTCATCTGGAAAGGAAGAAACATGGATTGATATTCTCAAAACAGAGAAAGAAACTAAAGCTCCCTGTTTGAGCAAAAGGCTTTATCACTTCAGTTTTACAATGATCATTATACACCGTAGCATCTTTTACTAGAAAGAATGAGGCCCTAGTAGCTCTTTCAAGGAATGCTTTCAGATGATTACACTTAGAAATTAATTTTGAGTAAAAATTAATTTTGTAAATAATTTTTAATAAATGTTGCCACGGTGATTTGCCTAGGTTTTGGAGAGTGGATGTGCTATTTAGAATAATTCTTTGAGTTTCACATTCCCATTATCTGATTTCATACAGTTCCTTGATTGAAATGCAGAAATTTTCATTTTTCCTGTCATAACGCTTGAATGTCTCAAGGGAAACTTTAATGGGTTCTGAATTCTGTTCTGAAATTGTCTACCAGAATGACAAATGCAGAACCTGAAAAGTACATTTAGAGGATATGTTTGTCTCTGGACCCTTCATAATTGCCCTTGTCATGCATCACATGCAGAATCTCAATAACTGAATTAGAGTGATAATGGGAGAAAAAATACTGACAGAAAAAATTCTCCTGGAACCTTCTAATTGAGATAATTATTTTGAAGCATTTGAGGAAGGATGTATCTATAATAAAATGAAGATTTCTAACATTAAGTTAGAAATTAAATTATAAATGAGTTGTCTTTGGAAGCCCTTTAAAATATAACTGAAGATGAGAATAATAAACTGTACAAGTTGAAACATTTACGGTAGCTGAGCTTGAAAGTGGCTCATTTAAGTTTTGCTACAGATTGCATTGTAAGTTTGAATCCATATCTCCTTATCACTGTCTGAATGACTGTAATATTCATTTGCCAAAGCATGGCTACAATAACTTGATAGTGAATGATGTCACCTCATGGAATAGAGTCTGTTAGCAAAATTAAGGTCTCTTGGGGTCGTGTTTCAATCCCATGAAAACCTTTGGTTTTGAACTTCTGTACCCACAGGTAGAGTAGGTTGAAGTGGCACCTGGGTCATGATCAAAACATCAGCGGAGAAGGAATCAAGAGATGATCTGCTAGGTCTTTCACTCTGGACAATGAGGAAATGAGCTTCATAGGCACAGCACATCATGCTTGTGCCTTGGTGTAGATCTCATCACTGACAATAAGTGAATATTGACAGTACAGTGAGGCAGTTCAGACACACACCTAAAATGTTATAGAATGGCAAAATACCAGCTTGAGGCAGCATTCTCACAAATTTTAAGAAAAGCTATCTTGATGGTTATTGTCAGTTCCATTTGGAGGGGGGAAGTCTGTCCCAATGAAAATTAAGTTGAAATGTTTTAATAACGCCATTGTCAGGAAGGAACTTACTGGGTCATAGAGACTGATCTCAGTAGGTAACACATCCTAGACAAAAACCTAAATTAATTTATGCTAGATGGGATCTATGTACACCACCAATTTCAAGCTCAAGCAGCAATGCCGCCTTGAAAAATAAATGTATTTAGGAAAACATTTTGATTTCATTTAATCAAGCTCACTCTCAAAATTGTTCCAGGACTTATGTGAGCCAAAGATGATCTTGAACCTTTGGTTAGAGTTCAGAGATTCTTTGGCTTAGATATGGTTAGAGATCTAATTCTAATTCCAAAATGAGTCTCTCTGTGACCATATTCACTGCCACCCTGTCTCAGAGTTCTCTTTTGTTTCTTCTCTATCTCTATTTTACTCTTTTTTATATATAGAAAGCAAACATATCCCCTCTCAGTTTTTATTTTCCTAGATTAAACAAACATTGTTCATTTTATTTTCCTTTTATATGATAAGATCTACCCTCCTGATATTTTTTCCTGGATCTCCACCCTTTCCTACATCTATTCTTGTTTAAATTACTCTTTATTGTACACAGTTTTTCATCATTCCTTTTACTATGTTCTCCAACAGTGGTCTCTATATCTAATTGCAAGTGAAAATTCCATCATGAAATCCTAAGAATATATGTAGTTTTATGCTGTTGTTTGTGAAAGTCAACCCTTTAAACTGAAAATTGCCAGCCAGCTCTAAACTCTGACACTCTCAGTGTTAATTAAGCAAGACTGCTGGAACAAAAACAACCAACCAACCAACCAACCAACCAAAAAACCCCACAACAAAACCCCACATACTTTACTTTTTGTTAAAGACTATAAGCATGAGTGTTGGGAGGAAAAATAAATATCTGATTGTACTTCCAGCATGGAAAAAACGTGTTTTCCTAAGAATGTTTTGAAAATTCAAGTGGATGGGCAGAGTAAGAATGTTACACCCCCACTTGAAGCAGTGGCAAACCTGGAAGACACAAGGAGATGAGGGGCCATAGTCATTCTCAACTAAATTACAAATTCCCTGTGATGAAAATGACCTAATCTGTGTCTGATATTCCCTCTGTGTAGTAGAGGATTTCAAACTCCTGTCCTGTATTCAGGCCTATCTAGAATCTAAGGACTGAGGAATAAGACAAAATTATTAAACAGATGACAATAATTTAGGGCTATAAAGTCACAGAAGGTAAACCAATGTGCTGTTGAAAAGTTTAATACTTCCCTTTTAAAATATGGGCAAAGGAGTATTAATTTTAAAAGCATTGTTCTTATCTTTGTCATATCATCTTACTTATACCTTGTAACAAAATATTCATACATGTTTAAATGCTGTTGGATGCCTTCTCATGCTGCAATGCCTCCGGTGGGGGCACCGGGCGACCGCTTGCGGTTCCAGGGGCTAGCCAGCTGCTTTGGAGGCATGGGAGGGCTGGTGAAGGTCCGGCAGGGTTTCACCTAGTCCACCGATGATACAGGCGCACCGAAGAAGGAGAGACAAAGTGGAGAGTCTTTCCCAGATGTTTATTTGGGTGCCAGGTTCGTGCTGGGGAAGCGCTGGCACCATGTGTTACAGTTACATATATACCAACATGANGGGGGTGTGGGACGACGGTACGACAGCAGTGCCTGGCCATGAAAAAACCAGAAATCTGGCCAACAGCACACTGCAACATTCTCAGGTATATTAAATTCCCATAAGGAGCAGTTTATGGATCAAAGGTTTTACAATTTCAAGGTCAACACTTCTACACGTCCATGTGTTGGAGATATCTTGATAAATACATATGAGAGACTATCTGATACCATTATCTGTGATATTATGTGACTGAAGTAGGTGAGCCAGGCTCTTCCCTTACCCTTCCTGTTGAAGGGTAAAATGAAATGTTGGCATAAATGAATGCAATTTTACTTGCTTGTGCCCTCTTATGTTAGCTGTTAGTTTTGTTCTGTGTGTTTATTGGCCAGTATGATTCTCTACTTCCCTTAATTCAAACCCTCATGTTCTTTCCCTTACACTCCCAACCACTTTTAAAGACCAAAACCGTATAAGTCTTTAAGTCATAGCCCAGCAGGAGTTTTGATTTATGATAGAATAAATCAATGTGCTCTCATTGGGAGGGTAGAAACTTGTGATAAAATGATTCTTCCAGCCCCACTGACACAGAGCCAAATACAGTATTTTTCAAATTTTAAATTGCATGTAGCACTTGTTAAAATTGATCCTCTCATTTTTCAAATGTTATCTAACTGTTTTTTCAGTTGTCTATGGTAATAATTATCAACCAAGACTATTGAATAGTCTCAGCTTTAGAAATATTTCTTCACTTCCAATTTTTAAATGCTGTAGAATCTATTTTTAACAAAAAAATGAATAGAAATTCTGTTCCCTTACTAGTGAAAATAATTAAAACTTACAGATATGAACTGCAAAAAAAAAAAAAGGGAAACATTTCACATTGTAGAGTAACATCTAGTTAGTTTGACATTGACGAATCAACATGAATAAGCCAACATGAACCTCCTGCCTCATCCAGAAAAGAGACTGACTACATTCTCTCTCTGCTCCAAATCCATGGATGGTGAGATTTTTGTGCTGGTGTAAAGTCCAGAGGCTAGGTGAGCCAACTGAATATGCAATTTATGACTAAGATTCCTAGCTTAGACCTTCAAAAAATACAAATGATATCACAAAGTCTCCCATTCTCAGGACACAGAGAGAACTGTAACTTTGTAATGCAGTGATTCTCTGTCATCAGGGGTTGTCCGTAATTGGTCTCCAAACACATTAAAATTGCTCCCCTGAACTTATGCATGGTAAGAGTGTAATACTGTAGGGGAAATATCTAGTTATTAATGGAAATGTCATGTTTGGAGGCTGGAATTTCAAATTCTTTTCCGATCCTCTTAGTGTGTGCATATGTGAATGAGAGATGATGAGAAATATTATTATAGGTCTTGAACATGTGGGTTTGAAGTATTGGAGCAAATGGATTTAGGTGCCTATAGCAGACTATAAAGTGTGTTTGCACAGGAAGATATGCCAAAGAGGTCAACTGCCAGTGTTTCAGTATTTTCTCAAACAAAATTTAAAAAATACCTTGGCTCAGCATAGTGAAACTGAGATACATTGGCCTAGTGAAATGTGCAGCTGGAGAAATTGTACCAGGGCTGTGTAACAGAGAGCAGGAGAGAAGTCGACAAATTAGTTTCTTTTCCACTCACTTCTGTTGGACCTTTTTCTGTCATTAGTCACTGAGGCCATAAGAGCAGTTTTTTATCAACTATTTGGACAATACTGTATTTTGAGTTACGCTAAAGGTATTCTATGTTTACATGTCTTTGGATCAGTGTATCTCCTTAAAGTCCCTTTGGTAAGATACACATACATTTAGATTGGATGTGTCTCTCAAGTCTAACTTCTCTTTACAGTTTATAAGGACAGACTGGCAGCTTCAGACATCTGTTTATACTGAGCATTATAGGTGCTTATGTCAATGTAGTAAGAGCCTCTCTTGCAAGACTCCTCTTTTGAAAACACCTGTTTGTCAGCAGGGATCAGGGCCCACACAGCTAACTTCAACCAGTGGCTAACTTCTCACAACCAAAACAGAGGGGAGGGATACTTTCCTTACCTTGCCTTAAGCGTAAACCTAGACCAAGCCTTTAGCAAAATCCCAAATATTATGAGTTGGTCACAACTGCTGAGGGTTGAAAAGCTGTTTCACAGTTTTGAACATTATTGTTTGGAATCACCCCGGAGAAAGAGAGTGAGCTATGAACGCCATGAAGAATGAGGTATAAATCAGGTGTTCAAATTTGCTTCTTTGTTTTTATTCAGTAGCCTGTACAGGCCCACTCATCTCTCTGAGAATAAGTGGTCCCAATATATTAAAGAGGAAGATATAGTAAAGCTGAGAAGCACTCACTTCTTTATACATTGTTGACATGAAATGAAAAATCTAGGTGCACTGGAAGGAATGCTTCAGGGACTGACTTACAGCACCATACCAGTCTCTTGTAGGTTTGTCTCATTGCGTGAGCTGCCATGAAGACAAAGATTCAGTATGGGCCAGAGTAACTGGTTATCCTTTGTTTTGAGAAAGTTATCTTCTTCAGAAAGATACCAGTCACAGCTTTCATACATCAAGGATATAAATGATGGTTCCATTTGGAAAATCAAAGCCAATATATAGTTTTAGTAAGAGATCATAGAATGAAATATAAGGAACTCCCTTTTTTTTTTTTTTGTAGCTTTTTTCCCTGGAGTGTTAAGGATTTAATTTTATGATCCATATCTGGAGGACATGCTTGAGGCTGACAAGGTCAGAACTAATTTTACATGTGGTACACAGATTTGAAATGACTCTCCTGAACCATGGGATGAATGATCTATTCAGTTTCCCTCAGCAGCAAGGTTCAATGAGTAGTAGCAGATTTTCCTGCTGTTCAAGTATAATTACAGAATCACACAGGTGGTATTCAGTCTTTTCTAATTTTTCTTCACATTGACCCAAAGCTGAATATTTTCTTTCTTTATAATTCTTGTAAACAAAGCAACACAAAGCCAAAGCAAAACTAAGCATTTTCTTGGTTTGTGGACAATGCCTTATATTTTTTGCTGTTTGGCCTATGGTAAAATTTTTATGCAGCAAAAACCCCTGAAACCCAACTTTATCAAGACAAACTTGTTGTGTTTGTTGTAAACTATTTATATGCATATGAACATGTGGTCCTTTCTGAGGATTTGTCCACATATCACTTTAAAAGAGCTCCAAGTTCCTGTTTTTCATTCTTAAATGAATGTTCAAAATATTCATTTCATCACAGGCTTGTCCTTTGATGCACCAAAGCCACACCAGAGATGTCAAGATTTTTAGGAAAAAATCAATTCACATTCCAATTCTTTTTTTCTACTTGTATCACAGAATTTATTTTCCAAAGTTTAGCTTGTCTCAATACATTTGCAAATAGTAGACTTGATGTTAAAACTGCACATTCTCTTATTTCTACAATGTGGGTAAGAAGTGTTTATGCCAAAAATCTGAGAGCTTTGAGTTTATTGAATAAAAAGTTCAATTTTTCTGCATACATTCAGTGCTTAAGGTAAGTATGAGATGACTAACTTATTTTTCTAAATCAATCATTTGTTGTGAAATAGAAAAATAGGGAATTTCTCATTTCACCTGGAAATATATTGTTCTTTTTCCCTGAGGCAAGAACAATTTTGTACAGACAGGAATTTTTCTCAATGAAAACATTTTAGAAATGCACACAGAGTATGATAGTTATTTATTGTTCATTTAATTCCTTTCACTTCTTTGTATAACTGCTGTAAAACTTCTGTCTGCATAATCAGTCTATAAACATGCATAGGTATTTTTGCTCTTGAATTTATTCTGTCCTCAGTTTCAGTTCTGTTCATGGTTTACCTTCAAATCTTTGAGTAGTTTTTCAGAAACATAAGTCATAGGTTGTCCCTGACATACACTCTGGCCATGCCCGAAGGACAGTGGAGCTCCTAGAAAACTGATGATCTGGCATACATCCTCAGGTTTGCACAATGTCATGTGGAGATGTAGGCTCAGACCCTAAGAGGTATATGTCAGTGTGAATTCTGTTCTGTAGCTGAGCTAATAACCATATCTCTAAACAGCACTGATAAATATAGGCTCAGTATCATGTTGATGCACTATATTTTCTTCCAGTAACAAAATTAGTTAAATGGATGCTAATTTGTAGATTTTCATGACACATTCTATCGCTATTAATCAAAGGCTACTAAACTGCAATCTAGATAAATCTATATCTTATAACAATAAGGCAGATATGCTACTAAACAAATCACATTTTTAGAGCTGACTAGCTCTATAATTTTGGACAAGTCAACCTGCAATCAGGAACTCTGTAGTAAAACCCTGAACTTGTCATGGGCCACAAAAGAACTGGGCAGACAGTGAAAATGAAATGACATGCGGATACTTTTATAATTGTATTCTTAAGCTAAGTTTTATGAGACTTCTCCAAGAACAGATGAAACTAAAGCTAAAAAAAAAAAAAAAAGGAAAAAGCCAAGGATGGAATAAAAACTGAAGCTTTGGGGTGTTTATTTTTTTCCTAACTGATCCAAAGAAGAAATGTAGGGAGTTAATGTAGAGAGCTGCAGCCAACGAATCTTTTTTAAAGAGATCTGAGAATAATTTGCAAAGCAAAACTGAGGAAAAGAAACAACCAAATTAATTCCAAGTTGCTTCCCGCTTTCTCATTTACAGAAATAATTAAGGATCTCTTTACAATTCAGAGTAGATCGAAGGCTGTTCAAACTTTGACTGACTGGTTAGGGTTCCTGAGTGGCTGTTTTGCCCTTCCTGAGTAAAGTGTGTGACAGCCTCCTCTCTGACACCCCTGTGACCAGGGATAGACACAAGAGCACAGGGTGTTACCACAAAAGATCTGTTCAGTTCTTCATAAGGAAAGAAGATACTCACAAAACATTGCTTTTGGCCAAAACATTTAAAGTTAGGTTGGCCTATGAAGATATTTCCCTTAAGAAGGAACACTTATCTTCCTATTTAAGGCAATTTTGATAAATACTGGGTTGCAAGAGTAGTGCAAACAGGGCCTTAGCCTAGGGTATATAAATATACTAACCACACATAACTGAAACAGATAGTTCTTCCTTCCTCTGTGTAATGAAAAGTTGAAGGTCTGCCAAAAAGAGTTCAATTGCCAGAAATTCTATCAATCAATGTGAAGGCATCTTTCCGCCTGTAAATCAACTACACATTTAAATTACTTCCTTTCATAATCTATTAAAATGGTTTTGGCACGGTTGTTCTTTGTGCAATGTTTATTGCATAATTTCATTTCATTCCTGGTCAACAGTTGTTACTATTAAGTCTCAAATGTTATTGAAGAGGAGTGTGCATCTTATACTGTGAGTTACAAAAATTATCTAAGGTAGTTATAAATATGTTTTTAAAGTGGAATTGAGAGTATTATCCTGAATATTTAATCCACTAGATTTGTCAGCCATTAAGACATAGCTGGAGGAAGACTGTTTTCATGCAAAATGAACTACTTTCTAAATTATCTGTTGATAATAAGGGTGTGCATGAAATTCACTCATCACTATTTAAAACTATACGAACTTGTAGTTCATTAGGAAATGGTGACTTTTAGTCCAAAACTGCTGAAACATCACTTCTGAATTCACAGAATGTTCTAGAAGAAATCAAAATTATTAAGACTTCTGTTGCTAGGCTAAAGACAAGCCATATGAATAGAATGGAAGTTATAAAGCATTGTAGACTGTTGAATTCAGCATTTTGAAGGAAGAAACTGCTTGCAAAACCCATAAGTCTTTTTGGCAAAATATCTATTGCACATTACATGAAGCTAGAGGCAGCCAAAAAAACACTAAATTGTTTAAAGTCCAGGTTACTTTTCTGTATATTTTAAAGGGCATTGTAAACAAGAATTGCCCCTTCCTCCACACCTTCTCCACACCTTTACCATTTAAGATGTAAAAGAAGGAAAAAACAGCTTGATACCTTTTCAGTAATATTTTCAACACACTGCACAAAACAATCCCTGAAAAATAAGGAAATTCCTGAAATGGAAGAAAATTAAGTTTGCTGGGCTCTCAGGCGCTGCAAAATTTTTGAATCCATCGGCATCAAAACTTGTACAGGTAAG
>VYZT01038379.1:81925-92398 GCA_013400735.1 Pomatostomus ruficeps | reverse complement strand
TGCATTCCATGATAGGCTGTGCATTTGGACAAATAAGATGTAAGTCAAGTCCATAACATGTTTATGTCGTTCTGGCCCTCTAATGAAGACTGATTGGATTTTTCTGGAGAATGGTGATAAATTAACTTTTTCAGACATTCTTAGGTACCCAAAGTAAAGTGGACTTGGTGCTACAATCCTTATCTATTTCAGCCCAAGAGTGAGTTTCTCTCTCGGCAAGCTTGAGGACAGCATTTAAAAAAGGATAAAGGCAAGGAGTGGGGGCAGGGTCAAGTAACCAAATGATGCAATGTCTAACATAACAAACGCCTAACATAATACAAAGTATGTTTTTCTTCCTCCTTCAGGTGAAGAAGAGAGTAACTCACGGCCCTCTGGGTGGGCTTCGTACCTCCACAGCTGGTCAGGACTTCGATAAAACAGTGGAAACACTGAATCTTTAAAAACATTCCACAACTGCAAAACCGAGAAATCTTACTGTAGAAGATCTGTTGGTATTGTAGCATTGAACTACAGGGTTTTATTTTTGTGTGTTATTTTCAGCTTTTTAGGCTCTTCTAAGAAGCTTGCAGTAGCTCTGAAAGATAGTCCTATGTTATGCTCTGGCAGCAGTGAACTATTTTTCTTGTAAATGTTAAAGCTGATAATGAGAACTATGAGAAGTGACAAATTAATTGCAAATAGCGTGGAAACAGAATTTGTGAAACCTGTGATAGCTCTTTTGATGTCAGTTTAAAAGTTTGATCTGATATATTAACTGGAATAACTAGACTTTAGATTTAAAGCATTTTAAAGTGCTTACAGTTGCTTCCACATATCGTTGTCAGCTAGCTAATTTATATGGTTAGTGTTATTCTCTGCACGTTTAAGAAATTTAAAATTATTTCCTCTCTTATGATGGCTACAAAATGTAAGATAATGAAGAAACAGGGCATTTTCTGCTTTAAAGTTGTAGTCTTTCTTAATTTTTTTTTTTTTTTTTTTACAAAACATGAAGGCAACAGTTCACAAAATGTGGAAGGTACAAAACTCTATTTGAAATACAGTGCTTGTCATATCTGGGCATGGTAGTGTAGTAGAGATTAATGGCATCTGTGGAAGCCTTAGGATAGTACTCCAAGACTCAGAGGTCCTAAGTGAGCTGAAGCTTTGTGAGAAAGGGCTTAAGCTAGGGCTTTTTAACCCGAGGTTGGAAGTTTGTGCAAAAGACCAGGAAGAAATGTTCTGTTACTGTGGTGATGTCTTGGATGACAAGACTATTCCTACTGACTCAGTCATATTGAAGACACTAAAGAAAGAACCTGAGCCCACAGGTCAGGCTCCTAACATTAACTTCTGAGAGGAAAGAATGAAGCTTTTGTAAATAGGTGGATCTTTTAAAGGTTATAATGATTGAAGATCTTACACCGTTCTCTCACTTACCTGTGTGTGTGCACATCATTTGCACAGATCTTTTGCACAGATGAGATGATCTCTGTTCCAGGTTACTCAACAGAATGTTATGGGTTTTTTTCCCAAGAAAAACAAATTTCTACCATCTCTGCTTCTATTATCAACACAGCAACTTTTTTTACCTTCAAATTGTCTTTTCCCCTTTACAGCCCATAATGCCTTTCAGCATCTTAATTTATTTGTAAGGTTTTAAAAAGCATACACCTGTGTTTGAACCCTGCTTATGTTTAAGCCAGACTCTTTCTGTCTTTTTCACTCATATTTTTGTGTTCTCTGTGTTGTTTTACAGAGAGTCTTTCCCTGGTACACATACAAATACTAAATAGGGTTCTTCCTTTCCTATCCACCTTAGCTCAGGCTCTGAGGAAATGATGCTTGTTCCTTTAACATTGCCTTATTTCAGGCTGAGATTGATCTGAACATATGAATAGCAGAATGGCAACATGTTGAGAATAAACTGTTCAGAAAGTGTGCTTTTGTTTTAATTTTTTTGCTTGTTGTATATATTTCAGTACACAATCAACAAAGCCAACAGGCTTTATTTAGGTATTTTAATTCCTTTCCACCATCTTAGGCACTTTTTTTCTTCTTCTCCAATACGTGTTTTAACTGGAACCTTTATTGTTTGTGCTACTGGGGAAAACATTCTCTGTGTACTTTTAGGACATAGAACTGACCAACAGTAGTGTGAGGGATGACTCTTTTAGGTGTCTGTAGGTAGCAAACAAGAGGCCGTGTTTAGGCTTGCTTGCGTTTGCCTTCGGTGTGATTTACTGTATCTTCAGCATGCACAATTTGGACCAGATCTTGGATGTTGAATTCTAACTCCTTATTCAGCTGGATTTGGTTAATGTCACTCAAATGAATGCCCAAACACAGCAACAGGAGAGATTTGAAAGACGTATAGAAATAAGTTTTGGTCATCTTCCTGCTGTGATTTTAACAATGGAAGCACATGAGTGGAAGGGTATGGCTTAGTTCCCACTCCGTTTGCAGCTGACCTGATTTAGTCTCTGCTATTGCTGAAGAGCTGTGACAAGTTCCTCTTAAAATGCACATATTTCAGAACTGTAAATTATTTAACATTGTAAGCTGTGAATAAAGGTATGCAGGTAACATATATCACTGGCTGTATTAAATACCAATTGCTTACTGACTTCTTTCAAGTCTGAGTTGCATGCTCACTGTTTTTAGTAAAACTTGAGTACTGTACTTACGAATGTAGTGAACAACTTGCATTAATGTATTTTTTTTTACAATGGAAGAATGAGATCTTAATTAACGTAAAAATATTTTAATAATTGTTACTAAACTGTTTTCTGTTGCTAAGGTTGCCAGAAACTGGCAATAAAAGTGGCAATAAACTGACTGTAAGCAAATGTATCAAAGTTTAATAGACACTTGCAGTAAATGGCATAGAAGAATGTGAACTGGAAGGAAACAGGATTATTTTGCATAGAGAATTTTTTATATGTCATATATTTGCATTTGTAATGTGCAGCATTATAGCTGTGATTTGCTTTCAAAAAGCAGTTTAAAGTTTAACTAGTACTACTGCTTCTTGATATACTGTGGTGCTCTTTTTTGGAAGAGCAGTGTGCTGACTTTGCTTTCCGGTTCTTTTTGTTTTCTTTACAGTTCCACATTTATTAGAATGTTTCACAGAAAATGTCACCCTTGCCCAAAATGTTTATAAGCTTAGGACCAATTTTTGTCTTTTAACAGCCTGTCTTCAGCCCAAGCCTAAGGAGGGCGTAATAATAGTAATAATAATAATAATAACAATAATAATAATTATTATTCTGCTGTCACTATGCACAGTATATATTAATTAAAAACCAAAAATGGGAGTGATTCAATGTTCCCAGACCTGCATGTGCACTGTGGCTGAATTTTTAGCTACTTGATGCTGACTTAGAGACAGGTTATATGTCTTTCATGTTCCCTTTAACCAGAAGGGAGACTCGTCTGTGCCAGTGAAAAGGGCTCCAGTTGAAAGACAGGAAGATCAGCGCTTGTCAGGCTGTTGTATAGATGTGGTAAGTTGAATCTGGGATTCAGGATGGCCAAAGGGAACCATGTTAGAAATCATACACAATGGAGTAAAGTTGCTTTTTTTCTTTCATGGCCCTCCTTCCCCAAAATATAATTGTGAGAATACAGGGTTAGATTATTTTCTAAATTCAAATCTTCCTTTATCTATGTCTGTCCATTCTTTTGCTGTGATAACAGATGATATATCGTGAAATTGTGGAGGAATACCTAAAAGCTCTCCTTAGTTTGTACTAAGTGACTTGAAGGCAACTTAAATATACATGCTTCATTTGGCTTATGCCTTGGCTTCACTCAGTGCACCAGTACTTCCTAAACTGCCTGCTAGGTCTACTGTTGTTGGTACTGTGAAAATATCTCCTGTAGAAGCCTTGCAAATAGCAGTCACCACTCACAAGCTGAGAAACCAAATGTATCAAGAGGTAAAAATATATTTGTTGTAGTAATTTCAGAATTGTTAGTCTGGACAGAGAAGTATTTTGTTTGGAAATAAAGTCTTTGATGGCCTTTTCGTGTGACCATCACTTCAATAAAATTCACCTTTACTCAACAGAGTGCCTTTTTTTTTCCCTGAATGCCTGTTCTCACCTGAGAAAATGCTACAGGTGCAAGGTAGAAAACAAGGAATGTCTACCATTGTATTGAAGAGATTTTATGGATCTGGTGTAGTATCCACAGCCCTTACTTTGGAAGACAACAACAGCAATGGATTCTTCTGGGTAAACAGAAAATAAATTGGTTTCTTATGGGGTTGTTTTAGAAAAAAAATTTTAAAAAGCTCATTTAAATGAGTGCAAATGTGTTACTAGATTGTCACCAGCGATCTGACAGTATCAGATATGAAGAGAGAGGAGGGATGCAGAAGCTATTAATGGCCTTGTTAGCAGGATTGTGTTTAGTGTGTTCAACTACTAACTACCTTATAAATCAGCATGCGTTTCTACCTGCACTCAACTTTGAAATGGACGTAATTACCTCTTCCCTGATACCCTGTGATAATTTTTCTTTATCTGCATAATTGTCCTAGTGCAAAGATTACATGCTCAGTCAATGAAGAGGGGCTTGGTTTGATTTAAGTGAGTTTGGTGTGTTTATCTTCTTGCCAACCATTTTTCTTAGACCATGCTTGTTACACAAATATGTGGTCAGAGAGGGAATCGTAAGCTGTGAAAAGAAGACATAATAAATATATATAGGAGTCAAAGAACATGATACTTCAGTCAACTTCTAACAGCTTTCACGTAAATATATATATATGCTATGGGGAAGGGAAATAATAATCTGACTACTTTTTAAACTGAATTTCATTTGAATTTATATGGTTGTGAAAGGATGAGAAGATGCATCTTAGATTCAGGAGCTTCCTTCCTTTCCTTCGGGTCCTATGTTTCTCAGGCTTATCCTGAGGATTCAGGCTGGATTGAGTAGAGAAGACTGAGTGTAGTAAAACAAATATGGAAATGCATATCAGTTACTGCTCCAACAAGTCCGCATATCTTAGTATTAGGAAATTGTTTTGTTTTGTTTTGTTTTCTGTCAGTTGAATGCCTGAAGGCTTCTTAAGAATCCAAGGTAATCAGTGTAGAAAACAGCATGCTCTTTTGGGCACGGGCATAGTCCCAGTCCTCCCACAGTAGCCTTTGGAAGTGTTTTAAATTGATAGATATTGGATAGCAGCTGTGTATGAGTGTAGGGTTTAAGTGGAGTTTATTGTTTCATTGCCTGAAAATCGAAGCTTGTTCTGAGAACATTCAGACTGTTTCCGGAGGAGAGGAATGTATTAGCTTTTGGCTCTCTTGCCCTTTGCAGCATGCAGAGCATCTCAAAAATAAAAAGCACAGAAACCATTACAGAGCTACTGAAAAAGGCTTTTACATGAATACTGTTTTACTGTTGTTACTCTCCTTTGTGGAGTTAAGTTGCTGATGCTCAGCATTACTCTTGCCAAGGGAGAAGGCCAATTGTATCATCTTGGCTTTAGCATCCAAATACTGATACAGACTAGTTAATGTTCCTCTCACATCTCATCATGGCCTTTAATTAAACCTGCAGCTGGAGCTGTGCAGGTGAAGCTGCCCACCTTTGCAAGAGCACAGATGGGTGGTCCCCCTGCTCTAGGGACAGAGGCTTACAGCCTCTGGAACAGTGGGGAGAAAAACAGATGGTGGTGATGAAAACCTGAAATAGCTCCTGTTGGTGGTGTGACAGCTCTCTGTCCCTGCCCTGACCACCCACCAGTCTTTGTCTTGGAAATTGGTTAAACCAGTTGTTTGCAGAGTGGTGGGGGATAGTGGATATCTTGCAGGAAGAGGATTTTCAGAAAACACAGAAAAGCTCACAATAGGTTTTGTAACATTCTGGGAAAGATGGGAATTGCAGTGACAAAAAGCTTGAAACAGAAAAATTACACACTTTTACTAAATATGTGAGAGTAATACCATGGTCTGCCAGAGTCATTATTTCTTAAAGTACCTGTTTTGTGGTGCTGCCATAAGTTTTTTCTTTAGCCTTTACCGTGTCTGTTCAAGTACTGATCTTGTCATGAAGCAGAAATTTATGCTGCTAAACATGTGATTTTATTGATCAATTTTGCAGGGGTTTGAGATTGATCAATAAAAGTTATATCCTTGGTTTTGCGCTGTCTCCTTTCCTCTTCCAAGAAATAATGATGCCAAATGTACTAGGTGTGTCTAAAATGCATGAAGCAGAAATCTGACTCCTTTAATATGGATGTCAGAATGATCACTAAAATAAGTCTTCTAGTATTCTAAGCAAACTCAGAGTATTGTTCTTAAAAACAGCAAAGTTTTTTAGAGATATCAAATAATGTTCAAAACTTACTTATTCAATTGATTAGTGAAGTTATTAATGTTAAGAAAAATGTGAAGCCTAAATAATTTTTCACCTGTTCATTCATTAACAGCTTTGCTAAGAATATTTAGCTGGACACCCTCTGTTCAAAAATTATTCTTATTTACATGGTCAAGGCTTCCTTCACTGTTTCTTTAACTTCATAGCTTTGGAGGTGTGACATTAAGAACACTGACACAGTTCATAATTTAAATCCATTGATTATATTAAAGTAAACAACCGTGGGGCTGCTCTGCTAACAGGCACTCAGAGTCAGAGTAGGCATAGATTGGATATTAGAAAGAAATTCTTTCCTGTGAGGGTGATGAGGCCCTGGAACAGTTGCCCAGAGAAGCTGTGGATGCACCATCCCTGGAAGTATTCAAAGCCGGGTTGGATGGGACTCTGAGCAATCTGGTCTAGTGCAAGATATCCCTGCCCATGGTGGGGGGATTGGAACTGCATCTTTAAGGTCCCTTACAACCCAAACCATTCTATGAATCTGCCACCTGCAGTTTCTGAAAGAAAGCAAAAGCTGGAGCAAATACCACAGTTAGAAGTTACTTACTCATGTCTCTTCAACCAATCTGGCAAAATTGTAAAATACTTTTTTCATTTACAGAAAAAGAAGTTGGTGTGAAGATGCTGATATTTGTGATTAGAGACAGGCAGTCAAATTCTTTGACCATGCAGCTGCCTTCTCATCTGTCCCCAATAACCCTTCCTTTCTCACTTCTTCCCCAGGCCTACAATAATGGTCTTGTTTAGTGTCAGCAAAACTGATCACATGTTTAGCTCTAAATAAGACTCTGTGCTGTTGCTTAAGAGTGACAGAATAATTTAGGTTGGAGAAGACCGTGAAGATCAAAGAGTCCTACTGTTAACCTGGCACTGCTGAGTCCACATCACTAGAGTGCCACTGCCAACTGTGGTACAGTAAGTTTGGCATTTCGACAGTGATGGAAAATGTAAAGTGCTCTGGAAACAGAACATCAAAAGCATATGCCTACTTAAAGCTTCATTTTACTCTAGTCTTACAGGGAGAGATGAGAGTAAAAAAAAAAACGCATTAATTTTGTGATTAATATGCTGGTCTGGAGACAGGGAGTCCAAATTCCCTGTTTTGCCACATGCTTCCTTTGTGAATTTAATTTCAGTTTCTCTGTCTTTATTTCCTGACTTGCCTGCTGGGGACAATGGCACTTCTCTACCTGATGCCAAGTACATTAGCAGCAGAATGTTAAACTTTGTGATGGGTTTGTAAGCAGAAATAAGTAGGCAGATTACTGTATTTTCTTTAACTGCATAGGAGGAAAATCGTCATAGCCTGCATTATACTGGAATGGAAGGAATGATATTCTTTTGAGTCTATGGTGTGTGTTTTGTGAATCCCATTAAATTACTTGCCTAAGAATTCTGGACTGAATTTTACAAGTTAATTATAATGCCAGCATTCTCTAATACTATGTAATGGACAATTAATAACAATTAAGAATTGTTGTTTCCATTGTAAGGCAAGACAAAACAAAAATTTAAATCAGACCCCAAGGCACAAACTTGCTGCAAAGTGCAGAGAGCCTGGGGAGGCAAACTGTGAAACTGAATTCCTTGGTATAGCATTTCCAAAAGCTGCTAGTACTTAGTGTTTGGCATTTGTACATGTTTGGGGAAGGCTCTCCCACTCTCTTTGAGAATGCCTTTGCTACTTTGAGATTATATTGCTAGCAGACTACGTTTTAGGGATTTCATCTTTAAAGGCACTGGAAAGCTGCACATGGCGCAATTCACTTGCTGATCAATCTATTAATGTGCTCTCCAAAGGAAGCGCCACAACGGCTGCTCTCATTAGCTGGCACTGCCTGTTAATTATTTCCAGAATTTACTGTTTTGAAGTTTGCTGCCCTGGTAGTTGCATACCTGCCCAGCCACCTCTCTGCCATTTCAGGCTGTGCTGGGCAGAGGTGCTGCTCTTCAGCTGGGCTCAGCCGCCAGGGACAACTACCTCGTACAGCTCCCCAGGAGGATTGGCAGTGTGAGAGACCCTGAAATCCTTGCAGAGAAGCCGATGTTAATTAAAGACATTCATGAAGCTGTCTACAAGTAATGGCAGACTGCCCAGGGCAGATTAGAAAAAAACCAAAAGGGTTGTATTACCTTCAGCTGGCACAGAATGAGTACTAACTTATTTAGATGATACAAGGGAGCTTTGCTGACAGACTCATTAAAATGGATGGGTGTTTTGGGGTTGGGTTTAGTGTGTTTGGTTGTTTTGTGGATTATTTTTTTTTTAATTGAAGGGGGATGTGATTGGTGTTTCAAGATAATCACACCATTGTTAAGGTTGGCAGGCACCTTTGGAGGTCACTTGTCCAACCTCCCTGTTCAAGCAGGGCCACCTACAGCCACATTCCTAGGACCACATCCAGATGGCTATGGAGTATCTTCAAGGGTCGACACTCCACAGACAACCTCTGCCAGTGTTCAGTCACTCTTACAGTGAGAATTTTTTCCCTGATGTTCAGAGGGAACCTCCTATATTTCAATTTGTTTCCCTTGCCTCTGTTCCTGTCACTGGACACCACTGAAAAGAGACTGGCTCTGTCCTCCTTGTACCCTCTCTTTTCAGATAATTTTATTCATTGGCAGGATGTCTCTGAGCCTTCTCTTCTCCAGGCGGAGGAGACCCAGCTCTCTGTCTCTTCTCATAGGAGAGATGCTCCAGTCTCTAAATAATCTCAGTGGCCATTTGATGGACTTTCTGGTATGTCCATGTCTCTTTTGTACTGAGAAGCCCAGAACTGGACTTAGCCCTCCAGGTGCGGCTTGATCAGTGCTGAGTTAAGAGGAAAGGATCACATCCCCCTCTTCAGGCATATCATCCCTTCCCTTTTCAGCCACATACTATATTTTCCTCTTTATGCACAAATGTATTCCCTGTGATGCTAAAGTGTTGCTGTGTTTGATTCCTCAACTTGGCAAGCAAAACTGAACCCTGCCAAGGAGCAAAATAACAAATAAACAAACAAACAGTTTGTGTTTCTACAGCTGTAGTTGACTCTAGAACCATGCTTGTGGCACAGCCATCGAATACCTTTTGTGCATCACAGTTACAAAAATTTAAATTATTTTCCTGGTTCTGATTGATACCAAAGTAGATATGCTCCATGTTTGAAATATTCTTTCTGATCTGTGCTCACTCATACCTGTCTATGGTGATTTTCACTGGCTTAACATATTCCTTGAGCTATCTTCTTGGAGCCCTATAGATATTTCCTTAATCCTGGCAGGCAGATATTTGCATTGTTCATTCCAACATGCCACTTCCTTGTTCTGATATTAAGGGCGGCGATGGGTGGCGATACAGACAGCTCAATAATCCCACCTTTTCTATTATGCTCCTTTCATTTGTCCATAGGTATGCCTTTGAAACTTGCCTGGTTTGGAGTGAGGTCGCTTCTCTCCAAGTGAAGCAGGAGGTTTGGCAGCTTTGAAGGTAACTTTTCTTACATTCACTTTCTAAACTGCTGAGCCTGAGCCAGGTGCTAGCCTTCCCCCACGCCATGGCTTATTATTGCTGTTACATGTTTAAATAATGTTGATTAAAACCGGACTCTGGCTCCAGCAAAATTCACCTAAGCATATTTGGCGCCCCAAGGTGAGGCGACAGTTTTCTTGCTACAAATTATCCTGCACTATGCGACCACGTGTAGGAAACTGAAAATACTTGGAATTGTTTTGACAGCAATTTTCTGTACTGGAAAAAGAGAAAAAAACCCAAACAAACCAAAAAAACACAAAACCAGCAAGAGACGCTCCCAGGCAACTATTTCACGTAACTCTGCAGGGCGTTACGGCCGCCGCATCTCCCGCGGGGCTGAGGGAGGAGGCGAACGACCCCTCCCGCTGGCCCGGCGGGAAGCACCAGGGGTGCCGATCCCGTCTCCCGGCCGCGCCTCTCCTCTCTCCCGGGGTCAGGCGCTGGGATCCCGTCTCCCGGCCGCGCCTCCCCTCTCTCCCGGGGTCAGGCGCTGGGATCCCGTCTCCCGGCCGCGCCTCCCTGTCTGCCCGCGCGGGGGCGCAGCGGGCCCGGGGCGGGGCCGGCGCGGGCGCGGCGCGGGC
>VYZT01038379.1:9509-81823 GCA_013400735.1 Pomatostomus ruficeps | reverse complement strand
GGGAGCGCTTGGCGGGAGCGGCGGCCGGCGGGATGCTGGGGGTGGCGGCGGCGGCGGCGGCGGCGGGGATCAACTGTAACAGGTAGGAGAGGCACAGGGGCCGCCTGTGCTGTCCCGTCCCGCCTCCCGCGGCGGGCGGCTGCCGAGGGCGGCGCTTTGTCCCGGCCGGGCCGCTGTCACCGGCCGCTGCCCGAGAAAGGCGCTTTCCCGCTGCTCCCACGGCCGCCCGCGGGGTCGGGCTGGGGGCCCGCTGAGAGGATGGGAAGCCCGCAGCCGTGCAGGGTGTCCCTGCTGCTCCCCCTCTGAAGTGTTCGTTCCACGGGGAAACTTTCTCGTGTCCCCGGCAGCCCCGGGAGTGGCAGCGAGGGGCACTGCAGGAATCGCTTCTCTCCGCATTCCCCCTCGGCACTGCGCGCTCGCACGGGGCACTGGCGCGGCTCCTGTGCCCCTGGTACCGCGATCGGAGATAACACCCAGAACGGGGACTCGCACGTCCCCGACGCGGCGTGAGCGCGGTCTGATGCCCAGTGCGTTAAAAGGTGCCCAGTCCTGGGCGGGTGGTGGTTGTTTTAAAAACATCATACTGAATAAACCTCGGGTGTTGATGTCGTGAGATTCGTGATGTTTTGTGCATATCCCACAATTACCGAGCAGTCCTGTCTTAGGGACAGGTTAATGGTGAACTACGGAAAGCAAAGGCTGCTCTGCTCATTGTCCAGCGTTTCAAAGCCTCGCCCTGTGCAGTTGTTTCTTGGGAAGAGATGACCCTAATTAAAGCACTTGGCAGTGTTGTGCTAACATGTCAAAACCTTGAGCTGAGGGAAGGAAAAAGAGTGATTTTGTAGCTACCTTGGACTGCAGGTACAGGACAGCTGCTGGCACACAAACTTTAGCTTGTCTAAAGACCGCCTTATCTTTCCCGTGCCCGACTTCTCCTGCAGGCTCCTCCAGACCTGTGCCATACCTTTGGAGAAAAGCTGTGGCAGTTGCAAAGTCAGGCTGAGTTTGGGCTACAGTGCTGCCATCCTGTGTCAGGTGAGCTAGCTCTGCTCCCAGGGTCAGTACCCTGATGCCCTGGGCAGGATCTCACCAGCCTTGACCAGCTGTGACTTCAGCTGCAGTGCAGCCACATGCTTAGAAAAACATGATAATATGATTCAGGTGTCTGTACGTATTGAGGTAGCTGTTTTTTCTTCAGATGTTCCAAAAGCCACTTGCTTTCGTAGTGGGTGGTGGACGCTTCCAGGCCAGGATTCATTCTGCATTCCTGAAAGTGGCTGAGTTGTCAGTATTTGTGCCGCCTGTGCCGCCAGCGTCAATCTGTTGCGACTGCATGTGACTGTGTGTCTTTCAGCCCCGCAAAGGTGCTTAGACTGAGCTGCCTCTTTGGCCAGGTAAACAGAGCAATTACGTATTTGGCATCTGTTCTGCTGAAGTTGTCAGGGAGCAGGCCAGCTGCCCTGCTGGTACATGCTTCTGAGGATATGAACTAGGCTACACCCCTGGCACAGTGAGAATTTTGGGATAAAGTCAGACTAGAGCCCATGCTTGCAGAAACTTGCAGAGATGAAGTAGCAATGAGCTTACCTGCAGCAGCAGGCAGCTGGCCAGCACATCCAGGGAAACGCTGGTGACAGCAGAGCCTTCCAGGGTACAGGTGGAGGCTCAAGCATCCTTTCACAGCAGCAGGAACAATCATGCTGCCTCCCGGCCATGCAGATCCTCCCCTGGCTGAGAGTCAGCCTGGAGTCCTGCTGCTGCTGCTGTGCCCTGAATAAGAACTGTTTCCCCAGTAAAGGCTGGACATGGGAATGCTTGCCTAAACTGGCTGGCTTCCTCTGTTCCTCTCACCATTCTTTTGGGGTGAATCGTTGTGTGGAGGATGAGGGGCCATGCTGTGGTTAAGGAGGTGAAGGTGCTGTGCAGTTCATTGTCACAGAAGCTAGGATTGAGGGAGCAGAGGGAGGTGCCGGCCAGGACGGGCAAGGCTGCTCGTCTGGCAGGGTGGCACAGTGGCAAGAGACTGTGGAGTCAGCTCCTTTGGAGGAGCTGTTTCCAAGCCTTCTGGCTGAGGGGCTTTTCTGTAGATGATTCCAGTCCACTGAAGTCAAAAGGAAGGGGTAAGGCTCTTGAAAGATGCATTTTGATTTTGTAAAATACAAGAAGGGAAAACTAAAAATTAGTGTGTTTCCTTGTTTTGATTCTTTGGGTTAAAAAAACCCACTAAAAATGTGAATATTTAATTCAAACCTACTTTTTAACAAAATGCAAAATGATCTCAAAGGCCTTCACAAGCTGAAATTCCTAAAGGATTTTGTATCTTGACTTTTTGGTCTGATTTAGAGAGTTTAAGTAATCTGATTTTTGATGAAGAAAACAAAAAAGGAAAGAATGATTTGAGGTCTCTCTCCAGATTTGGTACATGGAAAAGTAGCAGACATCTGGTCAGCAGGTATGCACAAGGAAATACTCTTCTTTTTCACCTTTTTTTCTCCCCCCCCCTCCCCCTTCATTTTATGGAGACTTTTTGAACTTGAGTCACTCTCGTGGCTTTTGTTTTGAAACTAGAGGAACTTGCAGGTTGGTGCAGTCACTTGCACAGTGATTACTGAGGCACAGTTTTCTCACTCAGCATCACGCTGGGAGACCAGGCTCTGTCCTGGAAGAGAGGGATTTGGGTAAGGAGGGATGTGCAGTGGGTGGATGCTGGGTAGTGCTGGGTCGTTCGGGATTGCGTGGTGTGCTATCTGGGGCTGATAGCGCGTCGTGGCAATGCCTGCTTGCTTTATAAATGTCCTATGAGGTTTGTGGGCAGCTTTTTCAGCTGGTTATGCTAAACTTATCTTGATGTGTTGTCATTGGAATACATTTCATATGCGGTTCAGAGAAAAACATCAGCTTCTCAATTCAGAACCATTATTATCTTAAGCTTTTGTAGTTTCCTAGAACAAACTGAGTTTTTCTTTGTAGCAAGAAATGCAGGCCAGCATGCAGCAAAATACTGGACAAAGCTAGCTCCTCTTTATTCCAAGCATAACTACATTTGAAAAAGTAGCACAGACTCACTGGATTTACAGTTCTTATTCCATTGTAGACTGTGAAGCTGAAAATACAAGGTCACTTCATGGTGTTACTGCTTTGATAGGGGACTCTAAATAAGAAGCTAAATGTGATGCTGCAGTTCAGTCTCAGTTGTAGTGCACAGGTCTTTTGCTTAGAACTGGCTGCATACAGTTACTGCAGGGGAACCATTAATGGTCCGCAATATACAGAGGGTGGTTTCCACAGTTAACAAATTCTTTTTCAAGTTGCAGTAAAATATTTATTATTGGAACACTTAAGGTAAGCTTTTCAGCTCCTGCAATTGTGGCTTCATGCTGTGTGTTAGGTTATGCATCCTGATTTGTCTGTGCTTTGTTCTCCTCCAAAGCCCAGTTCAAAAGTTTTTCACTCTGTAGCATAATGCAGTCTCTTATTACTTTTCAATATAGGGAGGCTTTAATTATTAGCTGTGCTAAAAGCAGCCTGATAGTTGGTGGGGAAATTACTCATGTCAGGTCTTTCCATGATGGCAAGTGCTGATGACAAGAAAAATGAGACTGACAGTCACGTTTTCATAGCCAAAGCCTTCCTTTGTCTAAGCTCTGCATAGAGTGAACCAAGCAGCGTGTACGTGGTCTGCTGTCCTTGTTGTGTTGGGATGTGTTACAGAGCATGTCACCCTTAACAGCCTGTGCAGAACTGCTGGTGTTGAGGCAGAAAGGGTGAAAGGTCCTAATTCAGTCTGACAATTAGGGAAAACATAGCAGGGGACTGTGCCCTGGGGTTAATACTTCAAGTCAGGACGCTCCTTGGCAATTACTTCAGCATTTCCCTTCCTGTGGTGTGTAAGTCTTTATGAAAATATTGACTTCTGTTTTTTAAGCAGATAGAAGCGGTGGAAAAAAAAGATACTGTAATTTTCTTGGCTGGTTTTGTGTGCCATAATAACACTTTATGTTAAACACTTTGCTGAATTTGTCTCAGCATCTGGAGACTGACAGTGATGTTCAGCATACCAGAAGGTGATGGTGTGGCCGATGACAAACTGTGGGCAAAGTGGACCTCCTCTGCAGCCTGAAACCATGTTCCTGTGCCAAAATGGCATAGTCTGGAGCACACTGGGGTGCATGAAAAATAGCATTACAATATGGTTAGCACCCAGGAGGAGGTTTTATGCTCTATATGTTTCATATTGATTGCTTTTCCTTATATTTTAAATAAGAAGTTCTTGAATTCCAGCTCTGATGATCCTTCTTTTCATCACTTTTTGGTTTATTAAAAAACCTCACCAGCCACTTCTGTAGAATTCAATAAGAACGTGAGTCCTTAGTCATGTGGTGCATTTAGGGTTGTTTCAAACACTGAGTGCATTAAATAGTGTGAAGAACTGAGAATGCACTGGTGGATGGGGCTGTTGTCTGACTAAAACCTAAACTGGTGTGAATAGTAGAGTTAAAACCAGGGAGGATTTATTGCTCATGTCATGGGTGGGGAATTGATATGGACCATCTGGGAAGCTAAGGCATTGTAATGACTTTATGAACATTTCTTGGATGGCCAGAGCAGCATGGGGTAGATGCTGTGCTCAAAATTAAAAGGGTTTTCTCTATTAATATATTGTTCTGTTGTAGTTGAGGGCCCTGGGAAAGACCACAGCAAAGCAGCGCAGTAATACCAACAAATATTTGGGAGGCAACAACATGGCAAAGTGGTTTCAGTCCAGATCCCACACTGATGTGCCGCAGCTGTGGGATTGATGTGGGGAGAGGGAACTGCGCAGAGAATCAGTTTCAAATCCACCCTGGGAGGGAAAAAAGGGACCTCAGTACTTTGCAAGGACTCTTTGTGGGGGCCTGGCCATCCCCACTGGGGCTGGGTGCTGCCTGGCAGGAACAAGGAACTGGCTGTCAGCCTCCTGCCTTGCAGAACCACAGCATCCCAAGTCCTCCTTCAGTGTCTCCTGGCACATTCCATCTCTGATTTGGGAATGAAAAATACGATTGGCAAGCGGAGGTGGACAGGGGATGTTGCTGGCACTGCCAGGGAAGGCGGTCCCTGCAGATTCAGAGCTGAATTGGCACAGCAGCCTCTGCTTGCAAAACCGTCGGGTTTTTGTGAGGAAATGTTTGCAAATAGGCACGTATTGCTGAGCTTTGCAAATGACCACCATGCTCTTCTGAACTGTGTTGGTCACAGGACAGACATGTTTCCTGGCATAGAGACCAACATTTGTGCTGTATTAAGTAACTTATTTTTGCCAGAGTTTGCTGTAAGTGGGCTGAGATTCACTTGGTAGTGGCTGTCTCCCAGACCCAGCTCTGGCCAGTTATGATTCAGGACAGACCACCTGCAGACCATGCCAGGGCAGCTGCTCTTCCCACAGGCAGTGATGACTACAGAGACCTTTTAATTAAACATGTGGTTGTGCTACAGCCATCTGGGGTGACCTACACATTCCTGTCCCCCAACATTTCTCATGCCAGCACCAGGGACCTGAGCCAGCTGAAAACCTATGGTGAGAGAGATTGGTAGATACATTGATTTAAAACTGAGTTTGTCTCTTATCTGGATTGATTCCTTGATCTTGTGAGTTGCAGTGGTGTCAAGGGCAAAGAACTTGGGAAAGGTGGCAATAACCATTTTGGCAGAAGTGTGGATTTGTGCGTGGGTCATGTAGCCATGGCCCAGAGAGCAGTGTGAAAAGTGGGGTTCTGTGACAAAGTGCTGGGGATTTAAAGAAGGAGGGAGCAGAGTTTGGTGGTGGTCTGGGTTGGGTCTGGGGACTGCTTGTGGCTGCCCTGGGTGCAGTGTCAGGATTGGGAGTCCATGCTCTGTTGCACTGGAAGAGGGATCACCTGCCTGCAGGTTGTTGCAGAAGGATTGTCTGGGCTGTTTTGCTTTCTGTTGTGAAAAGTGCAGTTGAGTATGTTCTCTCTGCAGCTTGCTGTCCCCTCTTAACCTCCCACTGCCCTGCCTGAAGGGAGACTACCCCCGCAGTGGTTTTGTCATAGTTCTCACAGTATTGGTTTGCAGAAGTTCACCTTCAAAGGATTCAGAGGAAGGAAATCCCACGTCCTGCCCCCGACACGTAGGTTATGGTTAGAAAGGGCAGGGAGAATAGTGACACATCTGATGCCTGTTTAAATCTACCTGACATCTGTTGGTATGACAAGACTTCATGCTCTGAAGATGCTCATGGGCTTTCTTCACCCACTGCTTTCAGATCCCAGAGGAACTGGATGCTGTTTATACCCACTTGTGCTGTTGGGAAGAAAAAGTGGAGCAAGATATGCTGTGAGGTCTTGCAGGCTGAGTCCTGCCATGCAGGGACAAAGCTGGGGACAGCCACAGTGCACGTGGCTGCTGGCTTGTTCTCAGCCACTGTGCCCTGGAGACAAGGCAGGCTGTGGGGCTTGCTGCGAGGTGTCAGTGAGCTCCACTGGAGCTGAAAAAAGGACAGGCACTTCTCTAATGGGGCATTTCTGTAGTACTTTAAACAACCCAGAAAACATTTTTTTCTCCTTTTTCTGTTTCCTTTTGTGAGTATATGCAGTTACAAGAGAGAGAGGCAGTATTCTGATTATATGAAAAAGGATTTGAAGTGGAGCATATTAAAGCTGCTGCTCTTAAGAAAAAGCTGACTTTTGAAATATTTGTTCCTTTGTTCACATTTTTTCCTTTTTGTTAACCAGTCTCAGGAAATGAGAACATTCTTTTGGCTTTCCGTGCCTGAGTCACATCTTATATATATATATATATATCTATCTATATATAAAAATATGTTAAAACATCTGGAGATGTTTGTTTCAGAGAGGTACTTGTTTTGTATTAAGAGTGTCTGAGCTTTAAATATTTATACAGAGTTGTATGTTTCCAGAATTTCCCATACTTCTCTGGTTACAAGGACATGTATATTGCTGTCAAAAAAGCTGAGGGAAATGTGCTTATAACCTAGGGAATATACAAATAAATAAAAGTAAAGCCTCTCAAGAAAGTGAGAATTTTCTATTTTTTTCCAAAAATTAAACTATCAAAGCAGTTGTTTAACTTGAGTTGCATCCAAACATCTAGTTGTTTAATGTTTGCTAAGTATACATTTAAAAAAAAAAAAAAAGGTGTGAGGAAAATAAAAAAATACCAGTAGCTTTTCTCTTGTTCTTTTTTCTTTTAGAAAAAAGGGGAAAGGAAGTATTTAAACTTATTACATCCATCTCTGCTATTGAGTGGGCTGACACTCACTGGGCTCTGGCAGTGCTCTGAGTGCACTGTGGGGTCTCTCTGCCTCTCTCTGGCCTCCCACTGGGGTCACATGGAGATCGTGAGACTGCTCTGAAAGGAAAAACAAAAATCCATTTAGTTTAACCAAAGGCCAAATATTTAACTGTGGTGGGGGAGGTGGTGGGATTTAGGAGAATGAGTGAAATTTCCACCCCTGGTTGTTTAACATAGCTGCCCTGAAAATGTTGGGAGGCTGGGGACAGTGGGTGCCGGTGGTGTCCTGTGCAGGGAGGGATGCAGGGATGGCAGTGGGGCGTGAGGATTCCCCTAAGGGGCTCCATCTGCCATGACCACACAACCTGCAGGTGTTCCCAGCAGTTTCTCCTCCCACAGCTTCTACTGAAATGCCCTTGAGTTTATGGCTTGGATACAAAACCACTCACTGATCAAATATTTTGATTGCATCCAGGCCTTCCTGTTAGTTTGTTTGATCTTTTCTCCTTAGTGGTTTATAGCAGACTTTCAAAAGTCTTTGTTTGTTGAAATAGTTGTATAAATATGGTCCTCAGGGTAGGTGTTATTTAGAAAAGTACTTATCTCCCAGAAAAAATCTACCTCCTATTGCCCCTTCAGTGGGCTCATTTGCTATTGTGCATCAAAGAAGTGTGATTTCTGTAATTATATCAGTGAATAGCAGCTTATTGTCAATTGTTTGAAATAATCTAAAGGCCAGTGGGCCTTATTCTTTTTTGGCTGATTTCGAGCTCATTCAAACACTGAAGAACTGTTTCAGGTTCACATTAAAAAAAAATACAAGCAACTCACAGAGTCAGGATGGTCTCTGGGGGGAAACTGAAGAGCTCGCAGCCCTGGGATGAATCCTCCTCTGTTGAATTCTCTCACAGTTAAAATTTCTCTCTTTTCAAAGTGAAAAGGCTCCCCTTCTTCATGGGCATCCTGCTAACATGACGTTCCCTTGAACTGGCTTTGTAGAGCGCCAGTTAATGCCATGCTGGAAGCTGGATCAGGCACTGGCACAGGGCTGCCTGGTCACCAGGCTGGGTTTAGCTTTGGGTGGTGGAGAGGTGAGTTGTGCCATAGCTTTGCAGTCGGATGAAGTGAGGGAAGAGGGCTGGAATGTTGCTGGTGGCTATGCATGGTGTAAGCCTAAAGGTCAAAATTTCCAAACTTTGTCTAAGACTGAAAGCCACATTTTCCTTATCATCACATACAGGATAGGAATTATCAAACTGTCCTCTCCAGCAGGACCTGGAGAGGATCCAAGGGTTTTCAGGGGTGCTGGGGTGCTTGTTGTGTCAAGGTTCTCAATCAAAGACAGGATGCTCCTTGGTGTCAGCTCCTACCCGAGGCAAATCTCACCCTGCAGCTGCTGCTCTTCAGACCCATCTGATCGAGTTGAAAATGTCCCTGCCCAAGGCAGACCTCTCTTCCAATCCAAAATATTCTGTGATCCCCTCCAGTCTGCATTAAAATGTACTGCTGGACCAGGCCTTCATTTTGAAAAGTGCAGAGAAAATGAAGCAGTTTTCAGTGTCAGGTATTTAACAAGGCTGCTTCATTTTGTTGCGAGTGAAGCTCTTTGTGCTTGTGATTGCTGATGCACTGCAAGGGGGAAATAATTTGGACAAATGTGAAAATCAATATTTTTATCATTACCATGCAGAGATGGGCAAACAGTACAGTTAAGAGGATCCTTGACATCACCCTTGGGAGAATTACTAGTGCATGATAAAGTGGTAAAGAATCCAGGAGCAGTAATATTGCATTACTGCTCAGGTTTCATGAGAAATCTTTCTGCTCATCTTGGGCTATTTATTAATTTATGAATAGCTTTGTCAACTTGTACTTGAAAGAGACATTCAAGAAGGTTAATGCCATTGCGTGATGCTGATGTCTTTTCAGGGCAGTTTCAGCTGGAACAGATTCCCAATGAAGGCAGAATTACAAAATGAGTATTTTGTGTCATCTGGGGTAAGAGTGGTCTAATCGTTTTTACCTGATGGGTTTTGATGATGTTTAAGTGTGTAGTGGTTTGATTTCAATCATGGATTTTCTGTTAAGTCCAATAACACACAGTTAAAAATGTGCAGCAGTGTTACTTCCATGCATGTAGAAAAACAAGCACCAGAGTTCACAGAAGGGATGGGATGGGGTGGATGCTGGGATCTCAGTCCTGTGTGCTTGGCGGAGCAGCCATAGCCACTACAGCCATCACTAGGGTGGCTGAGGTACTGGTAACATGGCGTGGGAGGTCTTCTGCAGGAAGAAGGGCTCTGTTCTCCCAGAGGAGGAACTGCACCACTGAAAGCTTGTCTTCTAGGGTTCAACATGTGTAGGCATGAAGGGTGTTGATGGCAGAAATGTCAAGCAGAGGATTTTTCTCTTATATGTTGACTAATGCTCCTTCCTTCGTTTGCATTGCCAGGTATTCACTAGTTGTCCCTGCCACAGAGGGAGGGGAATATAGTAAAAAGCTGCTGAGTCCAGATTTTCTAACATATCATTAATCCCTTGTCATGAAAGCAAATACAAAATGGGCAGGGCCTTAGTTCCAAGTCAAAAGGTTTTCCATCGAACTTGGAAAGAATAATATATCCACTCCATGTTCATAGTTTAAATAGTCATGTTCTTGGAGCTGGTATTGGGGATGCAAATTAGGCAGGGTCTACCTGAATTAATTGTGAGGAAATCCATAGTTTAAAAAAACCGCTTTTCTTTATGCCACAGAGGTCTTGTGATAAAAAGTTCATGTTGATTTAAAGTTTAATAAGGCAAAAGCGTTAGTCCTGTCAATATCCAATATTTCATGTTTTGGTGCTGAATTGGTGGTCAAGTGGAAGTGTTGCAAGGGCATTAACAGAATTGAATTTACAGAAAACTTTTTCCTATGCTTTTTTCCTTAGGATATTAAGAGAAGTCAGGGAGGAAAGGGAGATTGTATTTGTTTCAAGTATTGTTATCTTAAAGTGAACATTAAAAATGTTTAAAAACTACATACTTGCTTTTCAGAAATTGATAGACAGTGAAATGTATCTAACAAAAAATAATCAAATTAATTTATTTAGTCTGAAGACAATACAGTCCTGCTCATGCAGAGCCCTTAAGTTAAATTCCCGAGTCGACTCAGGTCAAGTTATGAGTTTAAATTGTAATTTCCTTGAAGCCAGGAACTCAAGTGCATGGAGCTGGCATGACACATCCCCAGTTAGCAGCACCTGGGTTCACCTGCCCAGTTTATGGCTTACATGAGGGTTGAGTGCATCTGTGTTCTGTATTCTCTTTATAAGCTTTTTTGTAACAAACATGTATCTGGCACATGAAATATTTAAACCAACCGCATAGGTAAAAAGAGTGGCAGGAGAAAATACAGATTTTTTTTTTAAAGTGATTTTGCCATAAATTTTTCCTTAACTCTATTCATTGTGTAAAAGCAGGTGTTGCAATAGGATGTTGTCTCCAAATTATGATTAGCAATTGCCTGGTCAGGCATATAATCAAACACAGGATGCCCCTTCTGAAGTCTTTCTTCCTAAGCAAGAAATGCACCAACAGGAATTAAGATTTTAAAACCTCAGTGGATGATGATGTGGCATCAAAAGCACTGTGGCAAGGGGTGCTTTGGTTCTGCCTGTTGCCTCCACAAATGGTCATTTGACATTTGCTCCTGGATGGTGGGAAGTTGCGGCTGCCCCTCGTTAGGATGCTGCGTACCAGAGGAGAAGCTGATGCTGTGGCATGGCACAGCTCAGCGGGGAGAGAAGTCCCAAATGGTTGCTCGATGGGTGGTAAAGGTTACAGACCTTCCTGCCACATCTGTCCTCATAGGCTTCATGCACTGATATGCAAAATTTGCTCTGTAAGTAACAAAGGAGTTGAGGGAAACAAGTAGCAGCATCTGGGAGCACCCAAATATGAGGCAGTGGTTGGCAGCCTGCTTAGTAACATGGCTGTGGGAGCCCTCTTGGCCACCTCACCACACGGTAATTCTGACTCTTCTGTCTTTTCTCATCACCAGAGGAGTTCTTTTTCTTATGCACCTTATCATTTTTTATTACCTTATCATGGCATACTAGGATGTTTGATTTCCTAATATCTCAGGTGTATCCTGTTTCTTTGCTTCTGTAAATAATGCATTTTCTGTGCTAACAAATGTGTGCTTTTACAGAGGACACATGTCTGCATTGCTTCATGAACCCACACTACAACAGCGGCTTTCTCTTCATCACAGAGGCGCGATGCTGTGCTGTGAAACAATTGTACTCATAAGTTATGTATGGGGGGAGAAGAGAGGAAACTGCTGAAGTCAGGGATTGCTTGCTTATTCAGTAGTTATGAAGAGCCAAACTGAGCTCAGTTATAGCTAGCTGGCCAAAGTGCTACTGCGTACTTCACTGGAGCTCTCTGCATAGTCACTGCCTGCATGACCCCTTACTCACAGTCAAGTTCCTTTAAAATCTGCAGGAGTGTGTCATTAACTTCAATAGAAATAGATTAGTGGAGCTTTGTGACAGTTCCTCAAGACTGTATGCATATAAATGGAGAATTCTGCACCAGTTTGATTATCTTCTGCATGTTGTTAGGAACAAAGAAACTGTATGTTTGATCTCTGTTTAATGTTTCTGATAATGTGCATATTCTAGAGATTAGTGTGTTAAACTGGTACAGTTAAGACAGCAAGTCTTTCCCAATTCTCCTCAAAGCTAATTGAAATTCCACTGCCCTCTGTAATGGGGCTTGATTTAGTCTTAAGGGTCAGTAAGTGAAACATCAGTGGCCAAATAAGACGAAATACCTGCTAATACTGGGAAAATAGTTCTGTCAACTTTGAAACCTTACTGCTTTGTCTTAGGTATAGGGATTTGAAGTATCTTGGTATGGATGATGCAGTAAGGTTTGGCAAATGGCCACAAAAATGTAAATGTGTGAAAGAAAACAAAAGTCGGAAGAGCAGAGCAAGTCACCATCACCGCAGGTCTGCTTGCTCAGAGGGTCAGAGCCCGAATGACAGTTTGGTTTCAGTCTCATGCAGTGGAGTGCTAAGAAGTTGTGTATTAACCCAATGTACTGCGAACTGGTATCATTTAATTTACGTTTTTAGCCCAGTAGCCACATGATGGTGGCCTGCATGTTGTTCTTTGGTGCAAACAAAGTGGTTATGGATGGGTAAGCAAGAAGGATGTTCCTGTTCACTGGAGCTTTTGTGAGTCCTCAGTCACACCCCTCTGGGGTGTGAATTTTACAGCAAGTGAGTTGTGTTCATGAAAGGGAGCTGAGCTCCGGGGTGGCAGTGCAGTTACTGCTGCAAGTGGGTAGGGGTTGGAATGGGGTTGATGTCCATGGATCTGTGGGATGTGGGTCTCCTGGTGACCTACCTGAGAGCCAGGCTTCACCTCTGGCAGAGACGAGGTCAGGGGATCTCTTGGGCACACGTGGGTCTGCTCCAAGGCTGGTGGTGTTCTGCAGTAGTTAAATTTTGACAAAGCGAGAACACCCATTCAAAAAGAGAGAGCAGGGGAGAAGTGCTGTGCCTTGTAACAGTGGTTAGTGGATGATACACACGAATAAAAGGGCAGCAGGGAAGTTGACATTTCTACATCAGGTTGGTCAAGAAGATTTTAATAACTTACGATACATCCCACATGCTGTGGGGCTCTGAATTGCCTGTGGCCAAGCAGTTCAGTACAGAAGAGGTTAAAGAAGGAAGGTGAAGATCACACCTACAAGTCACTGCGGTTGCTAAGGTGGTTTCTAAGCATTTATACCACTTGCTCAATGCTTCTTGCCTTACTCGGCTTTATACCAGTACTTTTCAATGACAGTAAGAACAGCACATTGGGGTCTAATGGTAAAAACAGTATTTCTGTTAATTTGGTATCATCCCTCTCTTCCCTATGAACTAGATTTGATTCTGGACAACTGTAATGATCTATCCATTAGGTTGCTGAAATAGTCCCTGTGAGTGTTGTATTTGCATTCCTCATTCATTTATGCTGGTGATTTCTGCTGGGTGCTGAGCACTCGGTTGGGCTACTCAGAGCTACCTACTATTATCTCCTTTATAAATGTTTGTGGAAAAGCCAGTTTATGAAGAAGGTAGTTGCAAGGCAATGTTAGAACAGATTTGCTGCCCTGGCATCAACAGTATCAAGTAAATGTGATACTAAACAGTTGATTGGACTACTTTTGCTTTCACACTGCGGCATTCCCATTGTAGCATCTCAAAAGTTGAGGTGGGAGAGGAAGTGCATTAATTACAATGATTGCTAAAAGCCAGCAAAATGAGGATAACTCTGCTGCAATGGGATTTTTAGAAAGGGCTAGCATTTTTAGATATGTTTTATTCCAGTTAACAGTAGAGGCAGATTTCTTTTAGGCTATTAGGGACTCTGATTCCTATCCCACCTTCTGAAAGATAAAAGTGTTGGTGGTTTTCAGGGGCCCACTGGTAAGTTTAAGTACAGCTTGGGGCTGGCCTTACACTTACATGATGCCCTTGGTGGGACAAACATAGTCAGGCAGAGGCACAAATGAAGTCTGTGTTTGATTGGGCAGAGCACACTGCACAGAATTTATGCCAGCTGTTGGAAGACTAAAGGTAACTTCATGGTGGTAGGTTTTATAGCAGGACAGGTTGCCTGCCATAATATTTTTTCAAATATCTGATCAGGGTAGGAAAGTTTCTCATGGCTTGGTACTCGGCATCATGCTGCTGCAGCACGTTTGATCCCACCCGAGAAGCTGTGAAACGGGCTATGCATAAACTGTTTCTCTGAATTGTGATTTCAAGGCGATGGCAGCTTGCTGAAGGTCAGAAAGCAAGCCAGGAATGGTATAGAGATTGTTGTTGTTGTTTCTTTGGGAAAAAGAAAGCTTAAAAGCAAACACAAACAAACAGCAAACAAAACAAAGGAAGCCTTTACTTTCCCTAACGGTGCTCTTAAGAACATCAGTAATGAGTTGCTCTTGAACTGGCATTCCATCTCCTACCTTATGGGGGGAAACCAGCCTCTGTTGTTCCTTAGTGGTGCCTGGTTTACAAATCCTGTGTTTTTATACTCGCAGTTACAGGGTGATTTGACTGATTTTTCTGTGTTTGGGAAGGTTCCTTTGAGCAGTCTAAGCATACATTAATGATTGGCCTGAAGATAAAGCAACCTCCTCCTTGAGTAGAAGCTGTTATTCTGATCCCAAAAGCAGGCTGTTCTCCTGCAGCTCCTGTTTGGAAGGTGACGGCACATGGCACAGTCCCCCCAGTAACATTCATCCCTTCCTTTGGGTGGATATGTGCTATTTGACGTGGTTGGCCTATCTTAATTCCTTAAAATTTAGTAAGACCATGCATTTCTATCGTACTTTACCCACATGCAAATAACATAGTTATTAAGATCTCCATAGCTGAAAGGAATTCAGTGGGAAATCCTGTGGCTGTTCTGACCACAAGGAAATTTTATCTTCATTTCTCTTTCTTCCCTTTTGCCTCTTCCAGTATGTAGTGGCTGTTCCATGGTTCCTGGCACTGGGGATTAAAGCTGAGGGCTGAATTAATTTTTAATTTTATTTTTTATACCTTTTGACATTTATAGGCTGAAAGTCATGGACATGGAAAAAACAGAATTTAAAGGAATTTTGGGCCACTTTGACCATGTTTTTGAGAAAATCTGGTTTAATTTCAAGTTTTAGATACAGTACAGTTCAGGATTATTTAAATCTGGATAATTAAAAAAGCTGCTTTTCTGGAATGAATGCAGGAAGAGAAGGCACTGTGTTACAAGTCCTATTTTGGGAACCACTGAGCATCTGAAGCTGTTCTCATTCATGTCAACAGAAGTTCAGAAACATTTCCCTAACCATTTTTTTGAAGGTGCTCCCCCAGTCTCACTTTCATTTCACATATTTTATTTCGTATAATAGTGGTGTATATCATCTTCTCTGGCTTTATTACTGTCATGAATCCATTTACTGGAATGCCTGTGCTTTCTTTACAAGGATCTACGGTTAACCAATAATAAATCTGGAACATATTGGGACTTGGTGGGGTGTTGGACTTCACAGGATGAAACTTCATTGTTTCCCATTATGGGCTGTGGCTGGTAATTGCCTTCCTCTCCCTCCCCTCATACATCATCTGAAGTCCTCTCTTACTGCATCAGCTTTTTCTACCCAAACTGTCTCTCCCTATTGCTGCCTTTGTCTCCACTTCCTGCGGTGGGAAGAAGATTCCTTGCAAATGCCATCTGAACTGCTTCATCTGCAATGACTGCAAGAAGTTTTAAGTAACTTGAAATGGCTCGGAAGAGCAGCCAGAGTCCCAGCCTGAAAGACAAGATTTGAAATTAGAGTACATATCTGACATCACATCTTTTACTGAATTGTTTTCACCCTTTTTTTTGTTGTTGGTTTTCTCTTTTTGTTTCATTTTAAGCAGTTAGCATGAGTAGTGTCTTTTCACATTTCTGCAACTGCCCCTTATATTTTGAAGGTCTTACTTAATCAAAAATTAGTAATAAATGTATCCCATAAATCACAGAGTCACAGAATTTTTAGGGTTGGAAGGGACCTCTGGAGGTCATTTTGTCCAACCCCCCTACCAAGGCAGGGTCAGCAAAAGCAGGTGATACTGGAATGTGTCCAGGTGGGGTTTGAATGTCTCCTGAGGGAGATTCCACAACCTTCTTGGGCAGCCTGTTCAGTGCTGTGCCACCCTCCATGCAGGGAGGTTCTTCCTCATGTTGAGGTGGAACTTCTTGTGTTTTAAATCTCTAGTTGTCACAGACACCAGCATTAAGTAGTGCGTTTCTTTGGCCCCAATCTGGCTAACTGCCTCTTCCTGGGTTTCATGTTTACAGTCACGGGGTAACTAAAAGTGACAAAAAGCCTCTGCTTTGCTCCCATTTGTCCCTGCTCACATTTCACAGCATGGCTGTGATGGGGTGCAACCCAGGGTGATGCAGGGAGCAGGGCACATGAGAGATGCTGTGGGGATGCGAGGAGCTGGACTCCTATGGGTGAGCTCCTGGCTGCTGAGTGTAGTTGTCTTGGCCTGTTTTGTTTCTTTTTTTTTTTTAATTAAAACGTCCTCTGCATTTTTTCCCCCTGAATCTGAAGGAACCCAGATTGTTTTTCCATGTGCACATTCAGATGAAAATGCTTTTCTTCCTCTTTTTCTTTCTGTCAAAAGAACTAGTGGATTTTTTTTTGAGTAATACTCAAAGACTTTTTTTCCCCTTGAGGCTTATTCTTTACATTGGACTGATGCCTCGTTTTTCAGTAGTAGATTAGAGCTACCAAAACAGGGGTCTGATAGACAAGCAAAGTAACTTCTTAAAATTTAATTTGGTACTCTCTTCATGCATCAAGATTAATAATTGTATGTTACTGGCATTACCATGATCTAAAAATGGTAGTAAAATAAAGATGGTTTAGGCTGGCACTTTATTGCTGTCCTGAATGAATACTCTTATGGGCTGTGTTCAAAACAGCTTTGCATCCTTGCAGATCTGTATTACTTAGAAAGCAGGAAGGTCAATTCTGCAAGAAACTTCTTTCTTTTGAAATATCTAGTACACAGAATTCACTTTTACTTTTTGTCAGACACAACATCTGGGGATTTCCATTTCTTCTGCTAAGTCTTATGCTCAAATTAGTGTGGTGAGAGTTATTCTGAAAGATGTGCATCAGGCTTTTTCGACCTGTATGGCAGCACTATTTTTAAATGAGTTCATAAGTTTTGAGTGTCTGTGGAAGTTCCAGGTTAAAGCACACGTCTGTCTAGGACTTATATTTTCCTTATATATTGCTATTATTGATATCAGCATGTAATTTACCATAAGGGAATTAATTAAGGGAAAAAATAAGCATGTAATTCTAATACTAGTTCTGTTACTGCTCTTTTCTTCTAAGTTTGCCTTATTTTCCACACAAATAGAAATGATTTGTACGTTACCTCACACCTGATGTTGATCTTTTGACTTATTTATATGCTGAGTATTTGATGTGCTTCATTACTTGATGACTTGCTGTTTTTATAGCAGTTAGAAGTAAATAGAAATTAAAATGGGAATGCCTGGTGTCAGAGGAAGCACGAATGACGTGCCAAAAACCCACTGCAAGTTAGTACTGACAGACCTCTGTTTTTAACTGCTTGTTAAGGGCAAACCGTGATAGTAATTATTTATCTGAACATGATTGTTTATACACATAACACAAATGTGACCTATATTTAGGTTGCCTTTAGAATCTCTGTGAATACTCCTTCCTCACATTCTTTCATGAAGGGTGTGTGTCCACAGAGGCTTTAAAAAATACTTTTAATGGAAAAAAAAAAGCTTGAGAAATACCATACACTCTTGCTCCCAAGAAGCATTGTGCTGTTTTTCTTTTGGTTATGTTTCTTTTTGTTTTCTTTTTCCCTCCTGAGACTGATGCTACCTGAAAGTTGCTCTGGAGTATTTGATGGTGGTACTGGCATAAGAGCCTGTGGGATGAGCCCATACCAGTGAGCAGATGACAGTTGCTGTAACCAGCTCTTCAACCCCTGCAGTCTCCTCGTGTGATGTTGGAACTACCTGCACGTAATTTATAAATAAATAAATGTACATGAATTGGGGATATGAGCTTAGAATTTTTTTACTGGTAGGAGTACACAATCCAAATAATTTGGAGACCACAGCTTAAGCAGATGGAAAATCAGTTTTCTTTTTTTTCCTCTTATTTGCCACCGGATTATGGCCCTGCTAAATTCAGCCCTCTGTGAATACAGCCTTCTCCCAGTTTTCAGACACTGTGTAATGAGGTGAATCCCCCAGGTACTTTGGCTGAATACACCACCACTTTCCCAGCAGAAGACATAAATGAAGGGGTCTGGCTGAAAGGGAAGCCTACTTGCAGCCTGCCTCTCCAGTAATATTAATTGAAATGCATCCACGTGATCCCCTCCCTTTGATTTGAATGGGAGCTGGCTGGTTTCCCAGTGCAGGCAAAAGGGCTCTTTTCTTCTCCTGAAGTGAAATGCCTGTTTCTGGTGCTCCATTTACCAAGGACGGTTAAGGGAAGGAAAGGGACACAGCCAGCCAGCGGGGTGACTGAGGCCAAGGATCAGCAAGTGTGGTGCCAAAACTGGCAGGGCTGGCAGGGTGCAGCAAATGTGGAGGTGAGGTGATTTGAGTAGTGTTCCCACTGATCCACCCTGCTGTGCCTCTGGGCCTGGATTCCTTCCGTCCTGCCACTCCTTTTCTCTTAGAGAAATGCCTCCCTGCCCTCTCCCAAAATGAAAATGCAGGCACCTGCCAAGGTGCTTTGGAGGATGGCCTTTAGTGGGTTGCAGGAGCGTGATCTTGCTCCCCATGACAGACGAACAGTCTTCAGGTGAACCCACAACGTCACCCCATGTGGAGTTATGAACATGGAGTCGTGCTAATGGCCACCACAGGAGCACACAAGTGGGCCGCTGGTGCAAGGGAAGCGATTCCCCCTCTTCAGACTGCCTAGTGTGAAAAACTCAGGAAAAGGAGTGGGACAGACAGACAGATGGACATCCCCTGTCTAACTGTGTCCCCAGCCAGCGCTTTCAGATCCAGCTCTTAAATGCCAGAGACTCTCAGCCCAGCCAGCAAACAGGTTACAAATTCAAAGCTGAGGTGGGACTGTGCTGCTAATGAGGGCTTTGCTTGAGAGCCCTGAAATCCTTCCCTTTTGCTCAAGTTAAACTGCTCCCTTTTTTTTTAACTAAACAGCCTTTCTGCTAGAGTGTAACTCCACATTCCATGTGGTCTGAGGTGAGGCTGCAAGTCCAGAGCAGGATTTGCTCCCCTGTGCTGCACCATCTCCTGCTCCCGAATCTTTGATAAGTGGTGTTGCTTCTGTTCCAGCTCCAGAGCTCCCAGCTGAGTTCCACCATCTTGTCTTATAGGAGTCCTTGAGGACAAATAGTGTAAGGACCACAACATGCTTAAACACTATAGAGTTAGCTCTGTACATAGCAGAGGGAAGTAGCCAGTGGGGGACTGACAGGTAAAGAAGTTAGTCATCTGGGCAATGACAGACTGCCTTGGTGCCCCCTTCTTCTGACCTAAAATAAGCAAAATCAGGTAAAGCTGCAAGAGGAATACAATTCTGGGATTATAGCATGTCTAATATTCCACAGGTGAAATTGCAAACAAAAAAAGTGTTGAGGTTTAATTAATTATAATTTGTTATTCAGTACTAAGCAGTAGGGTGATAGAATGTGATTTATAATAAAAGTATTCTTGTTTCCCCGTAATGATTGGTTTTGTTACAGTGAGCAGAATGGAGTAGTGCATTAGTTTATCCTGCAGATAAGATTTCCCTGCTTTGCTGTAAAGTGTCCCTGTTTTTCAGGGGAAAGAAAAAAAGAGTAAAATGCCGGTGTCAGCTTGGAAGGTTATTGCATAGCTACTGTCACATAAAGCAGAATTAATAGCAAGAGCTTTAAAATATGTGCAATGTGTGCACTGACATTCTACAGACAGGCATTCTTCACAGTTCCTGATAGTAGTTACGCCAAAGTTTATGTTTGTAAGGTCAAAGACAAGATTTTTATGGTGAATGATTACAGATAAGTTGTTTCGGTTTTATCTTCTGAATGGTATCTATTTGCTCCTTAGAGCAGGGAGCACTCACTTGTGCCTCTGTGTTGCTGCACGCGCTGCTGCATCTTCCTGCTGTGCTGCTGGAAAAGCACCCATACGGAAGGTCCCTGGATAAGCCACTTGGTGAGGGAAGAGGAGAGTGCTGAGGAAGAAGGGGAGGGTGTGTAGGCACTGGCAATCCTTCTGGGTGACAGAAGGGGAACTGGATTATATACAAGGGTGATTTCTGCGGATCCATGACCCCACTGCACTTGACCTTAAGGGGTGGAGTAGTTCTTGAGGTTTACTGCACTGATATGCAAGACAGACATGTGTACTAGGAAGGGCTGTCTGTGAGTAAATGTACTTCAGGCTATTATGACCTTCAGAATTCTTATACAAGTCATTATACTGTTCATTTTCTCTGCCTCCCAAAATAGGGTGGGAGAAGGGTAGAAGAGGAGAGCAGCATGGTGGGTGAGGTGGGAGGGCGAATAGTGAGCACAGAAGTTGTCAGTGACACACATATGTGGTAATATCTGTTTCTTGAGCAATATGAAAATAGGCCAACCAGTATGTAATAAAAAAACTTGAAGGCAGTTTCATGTAGGAACACAGATTTATTCAAACTAGGGACCCAGCTAATAATGTGAAGGAAGTTCAATAATCAAAACACTTATTCATAGGTGGGGTTTTTAAATTGGAGAGCCTGCAGACTCTTTCTGATTTTATAAACTGCTTTGGAGTTTTGTGAGAGATTGTACTGAGAACACTTGAAATTTTAAAAGGTGACTCACTGTATTTTCCCCTCCAAACAATTAAGTTGTTTCGCTGAGCTCATCTTCACTGGTCTGGTATGTAATAACTTGTTTTTCCCTCTGCTGATGCCTAAGTTTATTACCCTAATAGTGTTCTTAAATGTAAAACTTATTTATGAACTTTTTTTTAGTTCTACAGTTGATCAGTAATCCAGAAGTTCAAAACTGCGTGGAGGATTGCCACAGATAACATAATTCTGTGCAGCTTCTTAGTCTGAGCGTTGAGTAAACCACTCTTGAATGAAGTCCAGTCTTTGCAGTGCATTTTCACTCAGGTTGGAGCAGACATTTATGCCCCAACTCTCTCTTTTACTCTGTGGTCCATCCCTGGCCAGGTGGGCAAGTCCAGACAGGCATTACCTTGGCTGATCCTTCATCCAGAGAATCCTGAGTTGGCTCTGAGATTCAAGGACGAAGTTAATGTCCGCTTGTGCTCTGGGTGCAGGGGCTTCCTTCACAAGCCAAGCCACTGCCTGCATTTTGTGAAGGCTGGGGAGCGGGGCAATGGTGACACACTGCTAAGCACAAGTTACTTGGTATCACTGGGAGGAGAGGGGAAAAGGAGTCGTTTATATTCCGAACTCCTGATGGGTGAAACAGTGAGTAGCGAAAGGGTGGTAAGACAGAAGGGGAAGCAGGGCGGCCGGCGGCGGCCAGCTGGCCCCGGGTTGGTGGCAGCATGCCTGGGAGGGAGATCCCTGGGCCCCTGCCAGCGAGTTTGGGAGGAAAGCAGCTACCGATGATGTTAGTCAGTGTGACTGCTGAGTGCTGTTCAAAGGACAGATTGGGCGTTATCTCATTTCCTCTTTCACATAACCCCAGGGAAAAGGGAGAACATTAATGAAACCCTGAAGGTGAATGGAGCCAGATCCAGGCTGAAATGTGTAAAGAATTTCTCACAAGAGATTTGTCTTTTTGGTCCTTTTGTACCATTCCACAGGCATAACCTTCCTGGTCAAATGTTGTTTATTTTCCCTTGGCTATCACTGTTCCTATTTAATCCTTAAGTATAATAATATACATTAGTAATGGTGAGGAAGAATGCTTTTCTTAACACTTATGTCAAACATTAGTGTGATACAATTTCTCTAATATTTTGGCTTAATACTATGCACATTGTGCCAGCAGTAGTACTGGATGGTTCAGAGACTGTTGTTAGGCCTATTAGGGATGCTTTTTCAGAGCTCATGTAAGAGGCCCCAGAAGACATCCAGAAGATTGACCACGTTATTTGTATTTGAAAATGGTGGCAGAAATAGGCTGATGGAGAATTAAAGCTCAGTCAGCCTAACTTTGAACCCTAGCAAGTCATGAGTGCAACTAACAGTCAATATATAAGTACTTACTGAATAATACAGCATTAAAAAAGCCACATGGATTTCTAAGAACAGATAATTTCAAAGCAGCCAATTTTCCAGGTCTGGCAGATGAGCAGGCCTTATAAACAGAAAGGAGGGAATAAATGAGGTGTGTCTGCTGATGCTGTCTCACACAAAATTTCATAAGCAAACAAGAGATAGAGGCTTTAGAATTAGAGTAACAGAGATTGACTTTGTTGGAGCACAAGCCTTGCAAATGCTGTTCTGTGTATCCACTTGTCCACTCTTGCCACTCTTGTTGTCGCAGACCATTTGTGTAAGTGCGGCTGATACCTCTTCCTGTTCCTTCATCATCCCCTTGCAAGGCATATTAGTTTGGACTCCGTACTTGGTTTCAAGAGAAGCACATTGCAGTTTGGAAGTAACAGTCTAGGTGAAATTGTCAGAAGGGAGGTGTGCAGCTGTGTGAAAAGAAGCATTTGGACAGGAATTCATGTTTTGACACAGAGCCACCAACAGGACCCCCCCTAAACATAACCTGCCTGACCACACCTTGTAGGAATTCTCTCCTTTGCCACTTGCATTTAATAACTGGATCAGTGACCTGGATGCTGCAGCTTAAAGTTGGCTTACGAAGTTTGTGGATGTCCTTGACTTGAAGGAACCTTTTGGGATACAGGAGATGAATTAAAAATTATCTTGGCAGTCTGAATAGAGGTTCCACAATCAAGAAGTTGAAATTTCATGAAGAGAAATGCAGAGTTGTGCTCTCAAAGGAGAATTCAAATGACCATGGGCCGGGCCATTTGGATGGTTATTAAAAAGGCTTATCATGTCTTACGATGTGCCTGCAGAGAGAAATAGATCTTATTTTGGATCCGCTGTGCATTAAATATAAAGAAAGGTCGACCTAGATTATTTTGAAGAGACTGTGAATTCATTACTGAAAAAGCCTGAGAGCCGTTGTCCTGCCAGAGAAGGATAACAGAGGCCTTGTTAAAGCAACAAAGCACTTGAAGAACATTGGGAAGCTTGCAGCAGCCACTTGCTGGTGCGTGCTTCTTTACTGAAATCTAGGAACTGGGTTGTATCCCTGGATGGCAAATCTATTTTGATGATATCTTAGTGCATCTCTAGTCTCTGTAAGTGAAATAGAAGGGATATGATAGCCCTACCCAGGAATTAAAATCACTTTTTTCTCCAAAGCAGCATTTCCTCCTTCAGTGTGCCCTCGTGTCAGAGAGGAGACAGGTACAGTGACATAGGTAGTTGAAGTCAGAGATCCTGAAATGGGACTCATGCCCTGACTTACCTTTGATGACTAGTGTCAGTTTGGCATGAGAGGTGCCTATGGCAGTGCTGTCCCTGCAACAGGTTGTGTGCATCTCCCTGCACATTGGAATGCAGCTGCAAGGAACCATCCAGTTGTGCTGGGCATTATGTAGCCAGCCTGTTTGTCTTCCCCTATCACGGGCACTGCGGAGGAGAAGGCCAGGCAGAATGGCAGGGATGTTGTCTTCCTGGCCTGGCCGTGCGGATCCTAGGGTTAGGACCTGGTCAATGTGGCTTTGGACTCTACAGATGAAATTACAGCAGTGACCAGGACTATCAGACTCCAAGTAGATGAACATTAATGTGTTTGGAATTCACAAAGTAACCAGCAAGTAGTGTTAATTGGTTTTGGAACAAATTCCATGTTTAACTGCTAAACAAGAGAAATGCCACTTTTACTTCTTAACAGCAGTACTCTTAGGGAAAGGCCGAGCATTTCTTTGGCTATTCATTAGCATTTTAGAGGAGAGGAAGCTTTTGACAGCTCCCAACATCAAATACTTCCTCTGGTCAGCTACTGCAACTCCAGCCCTGCAGTGCCAGGTGTGCCACCTGCCTTTGCCTGGCACTTGGGTCCCTGCAGTCTGCTCCTGCCCCAGTCAGCCCTGCCCCTGCCGCTGGGCACAGGAGAGGACACTCGGCGAGGAGAGCAGGTCTAGTGGTGGAGCTAGTGTTTCACATCACTTCCTAGCAAGGGGCCCTCAACAGTGTGGTTCGTTCTAGGGCATTACTTCAGGCCTGTCTCAGGTGTAGCAGTAGCACTTTTGAAAAAGTTGTTCTTAAATATTGCTGTGAGTTCAAGAGAAGACAAATGGCTGGCTGTCCTCTTGTCAGTTGAGAGCAGACTATTTTAATTGGTGCCATTTCATAAAACCATAGAATTTGGGGTGGAAGGGACATTTAGAGGCCATCTAGTCCAATGGTTGCTAGAGCCCCATCCAGTCTCACCATGAATCTTCCCAGAGGTGGGGCATCTACCAGCTCTGTGGGTGACTTGTTCCAGTGTTTCACCAGCGTTGTATTGAAAAATTTTTTATTTGAACCCCTGCAATTGTGACTTTTTATCTGAACCTGAGTCAGTCTGGCTTGGAGGTCCAGCTCTGATTTATGTTGATTTGCTGTTAGCATTTGGTGGCCTGGCTGTGATGACACTGGCAGGAAGGACTGCAAGGCGAACCCCAGGGGTGTTTGGGGCTTTTTTTTCCCGTGTTTTGAGCAGGCTTCGTCTTGTCAGCCTGGCGATGTGGGGCAGGTGGGGGTCGGCGGGGAGGGCGCTGCGGGCAGGGTAGCCCTTCAAGGGACGGGGACTTGTGGAGAGGCGGCTGCCCGGGCCGGGCCGCGGCTCTCGGGCTCCGCCTGCTGGTGCCAGCGCGGCCGGGCGGAGCTGGATCACTCCACGGCGCGGGTCCCGGCTACGGCCCGTGGGGCTCCGTCCCCGGCTGTCGGGCAGGGATACAAATACAGGTATAAATACAGTTTTCACAAACATCCCCTTCGTTACAGTGCACCCGCGGTCGCCGCCTGCGGCGTCCCCGCCCCGCTGCCCTCCCACCTCCCCAGCCCGCGGGTTTACGCCTGGCCCAAGGGGATGTGTCTGCCGGGGGACGTGCCCTGTGCCTATGCGCAGGATCACGGAGTGTTTTGGGTTACAAGGGACCTTTAAGATTATATAGTTCTATTGCCCCTGCCATGGGCAGAGACACCTTCCACTAGACCAGGTTGCTCAGAGCCCCATCCAACCTGGCCTTGAATGCTTCCAAGGATGGGGTATCCACAGCTGATTGAGGATGACCATGCTGAGGGAACATCTCACGTTTGCTGAGCTGGAGGGATACCTCCTGCATCTTCCTCCCTTGTGCTGTGTGTGGTGCCCACTGCTCCTTTGCCCTTACAGCAGCTGCATTCACGAACCCACCCCCCCAAACCCAGTCTTCTACTTTGGCAGCTGGGAGGAGGCTCTTGAGAGAGGAAGACATGGCCTAAAGTTTCTTGCAGCTGGGGTGAAGGTGAGGGAGGAAGGGAATGCATGGGGAGGGGGAAGGAAGCGCATCATAAGGAGAAAAAAGGAACTTGGCAATGAGCTCCTAGGTCACTTCAGCCATCTCTTGTATACTCCCTCGGCAAACTGGAACAGCTGAGACATGACTATGTATTTCTGCTTGTTTTGCCCCAGAGACAGTGATTTCAGGGGGTGACGAGGCAGACAACTGCAGGGTGTGACTGTCTGGCTTCTCCACCAGCTCCTGGCAACGCAGGCAACCGCAAAGGTCTCCTTGCGGAGGGTTGCCCTTGTTGCCTGAAGCAGAGAAGACACTGACTTGTCCAGAAGCTGCAGTATTGAGCATCCTGGAGCAGCTCTGGGGATTTGTCTCCTCCTGTGTTCTGCAGTCCTAGTTCATGTTGGCTTGCTAGAGGAGCAAAGAAAAATACTCTGCATCTGTGGAAATGTGGGTATGAACCAATAGTTCCTTCCTGTAGTTAACTTTTGCTTGTAGACTAACTTTTTGGTCTAATTCTATGCCTAGCACAGGTTCAGCCCACTCCCTGTTACCTCAGGAGCTTCATGATCACTGCAGGGCCATATCTGCTGACCCCTTTCACAGGAAGCTCTGGTGCCAGGAGCAGCTGATAGGCTTGGCCGAATGGCGTGACTTTGTCTAGAGCTGTTTGTGTGACTCTACTCTGCACTTCCCCATAAGGCCTGATCTGGGCAACCACAGACCTCAATGATCTGTCAGTGCCTGTGAACACTGGGGCTGGTCATGTTCTGTTCTTGTTGGCTATAATTTTGTTCACAAATTTTCTTCTAGCACGGCTCTTCTGGAAAACAAGTTGGTGATAAAAGAGAGCCAACTACTGTGAAGTGAACAAAACTGAAAAACATGGTTTAGCCAGGCCAGCTGGTTAATGAATTGCTCAAACATGCTTTGAAACAGTAATTGAAGAGTTAATGCTTGTTTTCCTAGTTCCCTTTTAACGGATGCTTATTCACATAAACCATGAAGTGTTGCAGCTTTTACAGTTACCATGAATCAACAAAATGTCCTTGCCTTCCTACAAAAGCAGAACAGCTGGCATATGAGCAATACATTAAATAACATGAATTGCAGTAGCAATCAAGGCCTCTCATTCTGTACAACTGGTTTGTTGTGTTTTTTTTCATCCTCAAGAACAATTTGCTTTTACCTTGACGTTTGCAACATTATTTTGGGAGACAAAGCTGTAGTGCATTCTTTAGCTTGGGAGGGTAACTGTCCAGTGATAAGTTTAATGAAACTTTACAGCCGCTTTTATACTTGAAGGGTCTTTGCAGGAAGAGATAAGAACTTCAAATGAGGAAGCACTATGTGGCAGTATGGGAAACAGCAGCTTGGAAAGATAACTTACTTTGTTAACTTGTCCGCAGAAAAGGGTTAGTGATAATGTTAAGTGGCTGGAAGACAGAAATAGGAGCAAGAAACAGGATGTAGAGACATGATGAAGCAAAAGCAAAATGAGGCTCTGTTGGTATGGCGTAGTATTACTTTGTGTATATGGTGAAAGCAGGTGGTAAGGAAACTTTCCTGTCTGACCATTTGAGAGGGCACACTGGCAGTCAGGGGACTGAAGCCTGAGGCCGTACTGTTGTACAAACAGAGCTGGGGACAAGTTCTGCCTGCAACACATCGTGCATGTCCCCTGCAGAGATCAGGTCATAGCCTCATTTCTTTGTCACTGATGGTGAGCAAGGTTTCAGGTTCCGCTTGTTACAGGTCTATGTAGCAAGTGGTGAGGGAACGGTGATTTTAAAGGTATTCCTGTTTTAACCTGCAAAGGATTGCCTGGGGTTTTTGAGGTGTGCCAGGGATTCCGATTGCTTTAGGAAAACTGGGTTTGAGTTTCTGTCCATACAAGAGAGACACAGCTCAACCCTTGTTTGTCTGGGCAGGCTGATCACCCTAACCTGCTCTAAGAGATGTCCCCAGGTAGTCCCTGTCCTGTGCTGAGGTTGTCAGAGATGGCAGTAGTCTTCCAGTGTGTGTGACACTGTCTGCCTTCATCTCAGAAAAGAATAAAATCAGAGGGCATTCCTCTCTCAGCAAGTGGGAAGGTGGTGAGATGGGGTCTTCCCACTCTGCATGGCACTGGCAGAGATGTTTGTGATGGGTTGAAGTGGCCCTGCATGACTGCTGCTCATCGGTGATTCCAGGGGGACTCTCATTGCTCTTCCCTGGAACTCTGTCCTGCTGTTCCCTGTCCCAGTTTTGTACCATACACTGATGATATAAATAAAGCTATAGCCTTTCCTGTGAGGTGGAAAGTTTGCTTCCTTCTCTGTTCTTGGTGGTTTTGAGATGGAGAATTGGCATGGCACAGTTTGTGGAGCTGAACCATGAATTTTGATAGATTTATCCTCTTTTTTAGAGCATAAGGTTTTTACAGGGTCAAAGAAGGAAGTGGTTTACTGAGTCACTTCGATTATTTTTTTTTTATTTTATCACAGCTACCAGTAATAACCACAGGGAAAACTTGCAAACAGTGGGCATTTGATGTAAAGCTTTATAAGGAAAAGGCTGCTCATTGTGAAGGTGCTGCCAGCAAGGCTACAGGCTGACAGTAAGTGTCCACCTGGTCACCGGGGCTGAGGGTCTGCCTGAGGCATCTGCTGGAGTGCACATTGTGCTGCCTTCTGAGCAGACAGCTTGGCTACAAATTGTATGGGCTGTTAGTCATTCACAGGGAGATTCTTGGGAGCGGGAGCCATGCATGGGAATGGTGATAAATAGAGTTAGGAAGAGGATGAATAATAGTTTTACTTGCTGGGTTTTATTACTGCTATCAGCAAGCGGCATGGTAACAGCTTTTAGCAAAGTCCTTTGTTGTTCTGGAAATGCACAGAGGTATTCTGGTATTCCTGGTAGATTTTTATCCTTTGCTCACTGGGAGTGTTTTTAGGGACCTTATTTTGTCCCCACCCAGAACAGAAGTCGTGGTCAGTTTGAAGATACACCATTGCTGACGGGTTTTCTGCTGGCTGAGGAGGAGGACACTGTGACAGAGTAACTGAACCCAAAACAGTAATTCTGGTGGAAGGAATAGATTTGTCCCACCTTTTACGGAACTTGTATCACTTCTGGTATGATTACGGTCAGAAGTCAGTAACTCTTCCAGCGAAGCAAAGCTTTTACGGTAAGGCAGCTGTGCATTTTTGGTTTAAGGCTTTTGCTTTAATTTAAGAATCTTCAGTATGTTTTTCATGTGCTTTAAAATATTATGAAAGATCCATATGAGATCATATTTTTATATTTTATGCTGAATCCCAAAGTAATTTTTACAGCATTAAGGGAAGGAGGAGATGCCTTTTCCATTTTACATCATCCTGAATATCCAGGTTGAATGACTTCCATTTTTTCTCAGTATGGATTTTTCTGCTTGGATGCAAATTAAAAGTTTTAATAATTTGGAAACTCAAATATATATACTTAAAAATTAAGATTTTTTGAGTCCCTGAAAATTGCATCTTGCCAGTGATTTTTAAGTGTTTTACATGTATTCAGCTTCGTTTTTTGTAGATACAGTACCTATTTTCTATATTTTGCTTTTGAGAATATATTAGCTCTTATATACAATAAACCATCATACTACAGGTTTCTGAGCTTTTAAAGGTGATAATCTCTAGAGACTCACCATTTTCTACCTTTCTTGGAAATGCTGGTCAGAGTATAGAACCAGTTTTCAGTATGTCTGTGCTGTCTCAAGTGTTTTCTCTGTGCCCTCACTGCCTCCTCCCCATTCCTCTGTAAAGTGTTTTCCCTGCCTGGCTTTTTGGGCAGTAGAGATTGTGTGAGGTGACTGTATGGTGTGTTTACAGGTGTGGAGTCAGGTTCATTGCTTCTCTGGGCTGCTAAATTGATCATCCCTAAATTGACCATCCCTCACCATACAACCAGCAGCATTCAAAGGCTCTGGTACCCTCTTGGGAGCTCAGGTTTGGATTGTCCTTCTGAAACACCAGCCCTTGGAGCTGTGAAGTACTGTCACGAACTGCTTTCATGGCCGTGTTTGTTTGTGTGCCAGGACATGGTGGTGCCTTCAAGCTATGTACATGTTTTCACGGTTACCAGCACCTGCTCCAGCCTTTTCCTGTCTTCTCTCCTTGGTATTTCATTTCAATGTAAGAACACAAAACCTTGATGAGAAGCTTTTCCTTCTTGTCTCGTAATGTAGTGTTAGTAATTTGAAAAGTATTTGTAAGATGGAAAGCAAAGGGTCCAGGAGAGTAATTGTGGGTAGTTAACAGAGAAAGCAGTTTATAGGCTGCTGTAGTTTTGTTTGCATTTATTTAACCCTGATGAGTGATGCTTGGGGAAAAATTAAGATTTCCTAATAGTCCTGTTCTTTCACTGAAAAGGCAAAGTCAGTCTGGGACGTGTTTTGAGACGTCCCACTAGCTCTCCAGCCAAACCATGTCTCAGCAATTGCCCATCTGAAATTGCTCAGTTGGCTCTTCTGCATCCCTGGAAGGGCTTGCTAGCTTTCGGGACACAAACCCAACTGCCAGAGCAGGTAATTCCTTGGGGTGTTTGGGGCAGCAGTTCTCTGAGTGGTTTACTTCATTTGCCACCTCTATTCTAGTTCTGCTTCTTTTTTTAATTATAATTAATTTTCTAATTTTTCTTTTTAACTTGGAGATTTCTTCTATCTTTTGTAGCATCTACTGGGGAACTTGTAACCACCCAACAAGCCAGCTGGCACCTGTGGCTTTTTGCCCTCATTTCTAGAGGCAATTTATCTCATCATAGTAGAATAAAGTAAACCTTCTGGACATAAATACAGTAGTAGAGTGCAAGTAGAAGTCAGCTTTTTTAAAGATAAGACTTTTCAGCTTAGGATCTTCATTCATCATAACCAAGGTGCTTAAATGTAAAAGGTGTATTTCTGACTGGCTTTGAAAATCTGTTGGGAAGAGACTTTTAATTCCAAGACAATAAAAATTTTTCTCAAGGGTAGGTCCTGGACTAGAAATGCAGGTTGGGAATTGCTTGCGTTTTTTGGGGGGTTTTTTCCCACATGCTCTAGGCTATGAAAATTAATCTAAACTGTGGTTTTATTTGCTTTTAACTCTCCTTCCCTTCATCATTTTGGTGTGGGTTTTTTTCCACCTTTTTTTAAAGATGTTACCCCGTCGTATACAGGGTCCATACGAGTAACTGTAGCCATCTTAAAACATCAACTGTTTGCCTGCTTGTCAGTCTTCTTTTGAAGAGACTTATGTACAAATGGCAGGACAAAACTGATTCATGCTGTGTCACACTTTCTTCCTTGCACGCCTACTCATGCATGGATAATCTGCTGATTAACAGCATAAATTTCTGGCTATAATGGTAACTTGCATCTTCACCCGCTGGTCTGTCAGTCATCTCTGCTCTCAGCTTGGCCCCAGTCTGAATTACTAAAGTATGTGTGGGTTAATCCATACCTCCCTCTGGCTGTAGAAAAAAATACTGGCACGAGAAACAAGGCAGTATTTTCCCAGTAGAGGGAGGTATTGTAAAACTCAACCAAAGTAGGTTTCTGCTAGATAGAAAAAAGTGTGCTTTTCGCAGGGTTTTTTTCTGCTGAATTTAGGAGTTCATGGAGCGGCACGTGCAGAGAGCTTGGAGAAGGAATTAAAATACCTTGCTCCACGTTCAGGCAGACAGAAGATTTTCCCGTGTGTGTTTTTCTATTTTTTTGTTTGTTTGTTATTCTTGGAATAGTATATTTGGAATGAGAGCAGGGATCTCTGCTGTGTTTCACCGAAACCTTGTGAGCCACCAGCCATGGAGGTGGAGATGCCTTTGGTACTGCCAGGATGAGAAAGGATCCCCATGCTCACCATAATAGCCCTGCCTTCCCTTTGCCCCATCAAATCCCAGACGACTTCAGTGGGTTGAGTGCATCACTCCTCTGAAGAGTTTTGAGCACACCACAGAATCATAGAATGGTTTGAGTTGGAAGGGACCTTAAAGATCATCTAGTTCCAACCCCCCCACCACCTCACCTCCATGGGCCAGGACACCTTGCACTAGACCAGGCTGCAACCATCATGTAGGTTTTTACTTTATGTTGTATGGCAGGGACAGGCATTAGTAGATGAGGTTTAACAAAAACTAATAACTACTGTTAAATTGCAGCAAACCCACTTGGTCAGCTGGAGCATGGACATAAATCCAAAGCTCTGCTTTGTAGCGTGGACATAGATAGATCAAGTGCCTCGGTACTTAGCCTAATCCGCAGATTAAATTTGCATGCTTCAGGGTTGATTGATCACTAAGTGGAACACAGCAAGAAACATCAAAACAGATGTTAGAGTGACATTAGACAAGAAAGGAAACATGTCATTAATTATTTAACTCCTTGAATCAAGAGTTTAGTCTTCCATGAAGCTTTGAAATTTTAGTTTCAAGGTATGTGTCCTTAGCATTTGTGCTTGATATTGTCTCTGTGCATTTCATTTTATCACTGCCTGCCCCAGCAGGTACCCACAGTGTGGTACACTATTCCTTGACAGCAAACCCATCTGTGGGGACTCATTCTGCAGCTCCAGAGAGGCTTGGAGCTTTGTTGGCATGAGCACATCGTGAGGTGCTTCAGGGATTCTTGCAAAACTACTGGAAGGGTTATTGCACCCTTCCTTCATTTACTGCCGTGAGTCCTTTGCTGATGTATAAGCCTTTTCCTTCACTTTAAAGTATGCTTTTCTTTCAAATCTTCTGAGAAATAGTAGAAAACTTTCACTCTTGTACACATTCCTCTGGAAACTTATTCCAGTGATAAGCTGGGTGAGCGATGAGGGAATGAAGGAATGTGCTCCCTTTTTAACATGCAGCCACCTTGTAACTGTGAGCACAATATGGGCATTCCTATAATGTTCTTAGAACACCCTTCCCTTTATTTTTTTGACTGACAGTGCTGCCATGAATATGGAGTTTTTAATCAATTTGAAACTCTTCAACTAAATTTGATTGAAATTTGGTCGTTTTTTCAAAGTTTGAAAAAAAACAAAAAACAAGAACATCCCACTAGAGTGAATAAAAGATGAAACACATCAATAAAGACTTTTCTGTGTGGAATGCGAGACCTAAAACTTTGTCTTTTCTGGTTTCTGTGGTTAGTGGATATTCTCTGTAAATACAGACTTATGAAGAAATGTTCCGAATTTGAAGCACCTGGCATTTATTGTTATTCCTAAATTCAATTACATGTTTTTCAGCATCTTTAATTACTGTTCACGTCCCTTTGAATGTAGGATAAAGTAGCCAGACATAACCTGACTATCTTAAAAGATTTTTAAATTGGAAAATTCTGCTGAAAACCTAGAGTCACCAGAACAGCAGTACTTTCACAGAAATTTAAGGGAGAGCACTGGAGGCCTAGAATATCAAGATAAATGCTCTGTAGGACTGCAGTGAAAACTCAACCATGAGCCTTGTCCCACATAATAAAAAGTTATTTACTGCTTGTGATGAATGAAGGACTGCATACTTTCTGTCTGGTTCCACCTTTTACTGGTTAGACATGGGGGAATATTTTCCTCTACTGAAAGACAGGTACCACCATGGTTATCCATTGCGTTGCAGCAGCAATGCTGGCTTTCTCTGGGGGCCGGAGGAAGGTCAGTTGCATGAGGGAAGAGTCATGCACTGGAAAATGAAGAGTAAACCTTCAAAGTACAGGACATAAAAGAAGGCTGTGCATTACTGGTAATGAGAAAAGCTGTGGTAACTTGGCTGGTCCTCAAAAATTCTGATGGAATGTGAAAGGTCCAAGTGGCCCCATCCCCCATGAGAAGAATGTAATCGCTCAATAAAGGAATTATAAACAGCAGATAGAGGCTAGAAGGTAAAAAGGGGTGTCGGGAGCAGGAGGCACTCACTGGGGAAGCTCTTCTTGTAGAGCCGGGTCTATCCAAGTTTCTTTGTGGAAGCATTTAAGCGAGTTAGTGGAGAAATAACTTCTGTGTTCTGCAACATCTCTGCAAAAAACACCCTTATAACTTGTATTTGATACTCAGAAATTAAGGTTTCACTGTTTGGGTAAATTCAGATTTGAAATCTCATCTCTTGAGAGGATTCATGGACAATCCCACAGGGCAGAAAAGGAGTCCAGTTTGAATTTCTTCCTGTAGAAAGCTTTTAGCCTGTTCTGAAGTCCTCCAAGAAAGTGTTTTCTAGATCAGCATAGACCCTGTTTGAGTTTGCTGAAGAGGCCTGTGAAATGGAGTTGAGTCCCCAGTCTTACTTAAAAATCCTAACCATCTTGCCTTCCTTTATATTTAGGTGGATTTGATCTGTACAACAGCTCATTTTTGTGTCTGGACTTGCTGTATTCCTTTAATTTGCATGCTCTGTCTGGTGGTGATAATTTTAAATTTTCATAATACTGGTTTGGTGCAGCTCTGGTTTCCAAGGACATTTGAGTAAAAATTGTTGCCCAAGCACAGCAGCTGCTCATGCAGATAAATAAAAGTTTAATGAAAGTATGTGTTTCACACTAACACAACATTCAGCAAAGTGGGTGAAGAGTTGTCCTTTTATTTTTTTATTGGCTTGGGTCATGTATAATACAAAAGTATTCAGTATATGCTGAACAGATGACTACTGTAGCGAATAAGAATCTATGAAAAAATTTATAGGTTATAGTTCAGTTTCAATAGTTTACAAAGAGCTTTTTCACAGAAAAAATGTACTCATCACTTTCTAGATTATTGTCTAAAAGTGGTCGTTTGGACAAAGACAAATCATTCGTACAGAGGTATTTAAAGCAGAGTATAAACTGTTGGTAATGTATAAAAGCTGCTGTGCCATGAACATCTGTCATCTGCCATCCTGAATCTCCACTCATAACAGCATCAACTTTTCATTGGACTGCTGATTGACTGGCTACAGGGAATTGGCATTTAATTATGTTTAAGCTTATCCTACTGTGTACTGAGAAACAATTTTAAATACTTTGTTTGAAACTGGAATGCAGCATGTTTAGACACATATTGTGATCGTTCTTGCTTTTATTTTCTGAGGACAGGAGCTCAGATATGTGTAGCTCTTGTTGACAGTTCAGTGTGTGCAACCCTCTAACATGATATAAATCACTTTGAATTTTTGCAACCATTATCTATTTGGCAAGTTACATGATTCCTTTTCCAAAACAATTTTGTTATTTTTCCATTGTGTGTTGTTTAATATTATGTGCTGATGACATTCCAGGCTGAAGCACATTGATAGAATTATATAAAATTACCATATTTGTGTTCAGTCTGGTAATCTCAACGAAATTGGTGTCATATGATATACCCAGTATTCCCTGTGTTACACTTTTTTCCTTTAGAGAAATTAAAAAATACTCTTACATATATTCTGCTACAAAATAAACACTTTAATAATGAACTCTCTAATTCACACCACAGAGAAGTTGTTTCCTATTATTGTCAAAATACTCCTTGCAAATTGTTATGTTTCTTGGCTTTTATTAAATGCAAGTTCATTTAAAAAACACACCTTCCCCACTCACCATGTAGAAGTAAAATCTCTGAATTAAGTTTTTATTTATATGTGTCAAGAATATCAGAGAAATTGTAAACATTTTTCAAGAAGTGGTAAGATTTTTGAAGCCTCCTGAAATTAAGTGTTTTATTTACTACTAAAAATTTACTAAGTGAGATGAGATGCAGAGCTTGCAAAATTCTCTGCTAACCACTTTCCGGCCTTGTAGGAAATTTCAAGCACTTCCATTCCTGTTTTACAATTACACAGGACACTCCATCACTACAAAACGTGACAAACTGGTATAGTGGTTGTGCTTTGATAGCTGAGTGTAGGAAGAAAATTACATTGTGGTTTTCGTCTGATTTTCAAGGTGAAAAAGAAAAATGCACAGTGCTGTTGCACTTCCAAAAGAGTATTTTAATACTAGTTACTGAAGTTACTTTGTGGCACACTTTGCTGCATTAACCTCTCTGTCAGATCTTGCCAACGTGCTTGAGTAACTCTGAATTTTCATAGCTGTAATGACTTTCCTTTTGTCATAAATTATAACAGGAAAGAGTAAACAGCTCACTGCAGTCCTGGAGATTGCGTAGCTTCTTGTGGAGGTGCTGGGAGAGCCGCCTGTTTTGCCCGGCACAGGGCAGGGTCGCGCCTGTCGGGGCGGTGAGAGTTTGAGGAAAGCTGGAGGGCAGGGGGTGAGCTTGTCGCACACATCCCTGAGGTGTGATCCAGTGATAAAGGAAATGTGGTGCCCTTTGGGAGGGTGTGTACCTCTGTGAAACAGGAAGCAGCTCGGCGGGTGCCTGCCCTGCCTGCCTGCAGAGGTTGGTGGCTCCGGCGGGCGCAGGTGTGCCGACACACCGCCCAGCCGCTGCTCTCCAGGCATCTTGGCAGGCGCGCTCCTCGGCACCCACAGCTGGGAGAGGCGGGGGAAAGAAACCCAACCCAAAGCTGAAACACCCCCCTCACCTTTAAAAAAAAAACCCAACCCTCCTCCAGGTAGGGGAATATGACGGCCTTGCAGCTGAAAGAGTTGTCACATTCAGGTCTGTACAGGAGGAGACGGGATCGTCCTGACAGTGTCCTGCCCGGGTCACAGGAAGAGAGCCTGAGGTGAGTGCAAATGAATGGTACTGCCAGGGCACCGAGCCCTTCTCTGCTGCCTGCTTGCTTCGGTGGTTTTAACAAAAAAAATGCAACCACAGCTCTGGAAAGTCACTGCAAAACACATGCATCGAGAAGCAGCCCCGGAACATGACAGAAAAGCCCCTGAAGGAGGGATAACAGGACCCATACAGTGACCTTGCACATTCTGGCGATGGTGTGACAGCCTTCCCTGACTCTGGGAAGGGTAAATGTTAGCTGGCATTTACTTCTCGTCCCTTCTGACAGCCAGCACTTGCAAGTAAATAAACGTTTAGGAGCCTGACAACTTCACTCTGTCTGCTTTGAAGCTAGTTCTGGGTCACCCAGGTTCTGTGGGCTGTGCTGCCTCTTGGGGGTCTTAGTACAATCCCTGTGCCAGGCTGGTGTTGTGGAGCTGGGGTGGCTGCTGGACTCTGGGTTTCTTCATGGGGGGTTCTTTGTTGCGGAAAGGGCTTTAGATAAAAGAATGCAGCAGGGCCACTTAGCCTGACCTTACTCAGCAAGGGTGACCAAAAATCAGAAAGCCATTTAATGTCTATCTTCCTGATGCTATGAACCTTTTGAAAAAAAATTAACAATGAATTTGCAAAAAGCCTCTGAAGCAGGAACATGAAAGATTTATTTGTAACTTACGTAAGTGCAGACACCCCCCAAAAAAGTAAAAATGCAAAGGTGTTTTTCTAAGTGTGCTCAGCATGAAAGCAATCCATTCCTACTTCAAGCTCCTCAGGAAAGGAACCCTGTGTATCTGCTAACAAAAGCCTCAGTAGAGAGGAAGTACTTCCTATCCCCTAATGCCTGTCTCCTTGTATTTTTAGATTATTTTTCCTTGGTAGTTGTTGTGCATCAGGTTGGAGTGCTGTGTAATTTGAAAGGTTGTTACTAAAACTGTTTCTGTCAACTGCATTACCGATTTCAGAAGAATGGTTATTCAGATCTGGGGGATTTACCCTTTTGTTATAACTAAGGACCTTAATTGTGGCAAAATGTATGATTGCAACCTACTGAGATTATTTTCCATGAGATGTCAGAAATATTTTATCACTTGTAGGAATGTGTTAACTTGCAGGTCTGGTATGTGTGCTTGGTATCTCTTTGTAGTATTAATTCTGAATTGATTTCCAAGATGGATTTCTAATAGCATTAGCAGTATATATGTTATATTCATATGACTGCAGTTGGAAGAATAACCAGACTTAGTAGAGTAAGAGATTCTTGACATTTTTACATTTAGTTTCTTTTGTACAAAACTAGCAATGAGGAAAAATAAATCTATCTGGGGAAGAGAAAGCCTCCTATTAAAGCATATACATAAAAATGATTACTAGCTCTGTATGGTTGTGTTGCTGTTCTTACTATGCATATCCAAGATGGGAATGACACCATTTTTGGGCTGGATGGGGGGAAGAAGTGTGTTTACTGCACCAGTATAAGTCTGGGTATTTTGATCTCCTGAGCATCTTGCAGTTAGAGATGAGAAATACATGAAACAGGGGTTGGTCTTGAGAAGTAAAATCCAGATTGGAGGAAATAGTGAATAAGAGGACTTGTGAATCAGCTCAGGGCAAAGTGGTGGAGGTACAAGAAGGTGAGCATGGTCAGGTGATGCTTTTAAAGCAGGGAGACAACCCATACCTACAACCAGAGCTTACCTTGTGTTTGCTAATAGCTTAAGATGGTTCTTATTCAAACTAAACCTTGCTCCTTCCTAACCCATATTGTGATTTTTCGGTGTGTTGCAAGGCAGGCTTATTTGTCATTTTTACTGCATTCTCCATGACAAAAGGCTATGGCATTATAAATACAAAATTATGACATATCAACAGGGTAAACAGCAATTGGGAACAAAGAGGAAAAGCTCATTAGTTTTCTAAAAGTGGAAAGCTCTATTTTTTTCCATATGTTCTCCCTGTGCCACTTAGATGCCTGTCCTTAGCAAATTTAGAGTATCTAGAGTCCACGAGAAAGATAAATGGTTTCTTTTATGTCTGCTAAACATATCTTGCCATCCACGGCTTTGCAATGCCCTCCCATAGTATCTCTTTCCAGTTCTTTGTTCTAGTCCCTTTGTATTTTCTTTTACATACATATTAATCCAGATGTGTTAAATAATATCAGCCCTCGAGCAACAGTTCACTGAAACCTGCTTTCTCAGTTCAAGTAGTGTTCCTCTAATCCTGGGCCAAAATGTACTCAAGATGCCAGTGTCCCTGGACACCTTTGAGAACTTCTGTACTTACAACCTTTCATTTCAGCTGCTGGGTCCAGCCATCACAGCAGGAGCCAGATGTGATTTGTAGGACAGAGACTTGTGTACCTGCAAACTGTTGCTGAGACAGAGCCAAGTTGGCATTACAAAGCAGCTCAGCAGGGCTTGGTGCCAAAATTCTGCCTTTGCTCTTTCCTGGGAATGTCAGTGTCATTTGTACTTAAAACATGTGAGATTACTAAGATTACTAACAATGTACTGTGAAAACAGTGTACTGGAGCTCCTAAATGTACATCAGAACATATGTTTGTCATATAATGTATCACATACATTTAATTTGTCCTTACAGTACAGCACATTAGTGGGGATGGGAAATTTGGCTTCTTCTTCTATCTCACTCCATGTATCGCTTAGCAGACTCCATAACCTCTCTGGCAGCCTTTTAATCTGCTGCTAGAGATGTAGCTGGTGCTTTACAGACTTTTTTAGGGAGCTGCAGCCTGTCTGGGCCACGTAAAAGGTGGTCTGGATAGCTCATCCTTTTCTGGAACTCGCACAGTACAAAAACGTGCGTGGTTTAGACCTCCCCTGAGGTAGGGCTGCTGAATGCAGACCTCTCTTTGCCTGTTTGAATAGACTCACCAGCTCATAAACCTTAATTACACAGGATGCTCCATGGGTGCAGTGTTCAAAATGCAGGAGGAAGCCAGGCACCTTTATCTCTCTCCTGTGTGCAACAGATGCAGCAGCCATTGAACTAATGCAACCTGAGTAATTTGCTTTTCAGAACAGATTGTTCTGAAGACTTGTTATTTTCCAGCTATATTGATTTAGTGGGGAAAAAATGACATCTCCTGTAGATCTTGCTTTGTCTTTAGAAACGGCATGTAAAAAACTCTGACTATATGCTGAGCTGTTCTTCCTTGCTTTTCTCAGCAAGCAGGATGCAAAGGAAATTGTACACATATATTTATGATTAATCACTAGGAGTCACTTAGCATAGCAGTATGCTTGCTATTTTTGCCCTTTCCCCTTCTCATCCCATGGGTTTTTGTAAAAATAGAATGATTCCTCTCAAAAAATTGATACTATTAATTTGCAGAGCTCAGTACAAGGTACTGGCAAAAGCAGAGGCTTTTTTTTCTTTGGGGTTTTTTTGACAATTACACTTAAAAGTGAATTTGATCACTGTTAGCTACTATCTGTAGCTCTCTTGTCTAAGTTCATATGCATTCAAATGCCATTAAAAATATAAACAACTTCTGAAGAGGTTAGTCTCACGTCTTTACCAAACAGTGAATTTCAGTATTTCCAATAAATAATCATTGATGAGCTTCCATCAGCGGCTGTTAGTCACTCGTAGTTCACTGCTCTGTTCTCCTGTGCAGAAAGCACTGTAGATGTTTTCCGTATTAAGAAAGTATCTGCATTCCCTTTGCTCTCTGCTGCGGAACCTGATGGGTGCATATTTGTGAGTAGGTGCAGGCAATTTTCTGCTGGATCTGTTCAGGCTCCTGCCTGCTTCTGCACATTGACTCCAGGCTGGAAGGCATGTGGATATGCCCCAAAATTTCATACACAAAGACTTCCTTGCAGATGAAACAGGAGGCATAAGCACATTGTTACATCCCACTGAGCCTTAGGGGGATAGGCTCTGCACAGCAAGGCTTGTAGGTGAGTGTAAAAAGAAACAAGTGAATAAAATTCCCTCCATCGGCAGTGTGGTACGGCTGACTGTCTCCGTTTCTTTATGAGATACAGCATTTGGGAGTCGTGCAAGGTCAGAAGTCTCCTTAACCTTCTATCAAAAGCACATGTGTAGCAGCCAGACAAGTTGTCGTGGTTTGGCCCTGGCTAAGTGCCGGGCACCCAGGGCAGCCACTCACTTGTTCCCTCCCCTGCCACAGCTGGGCACAGGAGGGGAGGAGAGGGAGGAAAAAACCCAGGGAATTAACCCAAAGGTCCATGAATTGAGATAAGGAACCAGGAGAAAACGCTCCAAGGACAAACCAGGCTCAACTTAAGTTGCAAAGTGAAATTTATTACTACTTGAGTTAGAAGGAGGATATGAGAAGTAAACCTAAACCTTTAAAAGACACCGTTCTTTTCACTCCCCACCCCTCCCTCCCTCCCACCAACAGTGCAAGGGGGGCAGGGTGTGGGGGGTTCAGGTCAGTCCATTTCCAGGATCTTCTTTCCCTGCTTAGGGAGAGGAGTTTTTTTCCTCTGTTTTTGCCGTGGGGTCCCTCCCTTGAGANCTGCACCTGCTGCGGCTTCTTCTGGCATCCATGGCTGCTGCGGCTTCCGACATCTCCCCGCTCCAATGTTGGCACCTCACCCACGGACTGCGGGTGGCTCTGCATCCCTCATGGACCCCATGGACTGCAGGGGGGACACCCCGCCTCACCATGGGCTCACCACGGCCTGCAGAGGAATCGCAGCTCCAGAGCCTTTCTAATTGGCCCAAACACGGCCAGTGGCATGTCCATCATCTTCAGAGCCATCCGAGATTGGCTCTGCTGGAAATGGTGAAGAATTCCAGAAGCTTCTCACAGGAGCCATCTTTATGGCCCCCTCCCCACTACTAAAACCACAACACAAGTGTACAGCTGTTTCCAGCCACACATCAGCCCTGAAAACCTGTTCTTCCTAGGAAGAAGGAATGAAAATGCTGGTAAGGGATTGTCTAGGAAACTAGGGACCTGTTGAGCCTTCAGATGCTTTAGGGTCCTGAGAGCAAGCTAAGGTAAAAATAAAAGACCTGTCTGCACCTGGAAGCTTACTTAAATTTGATTTCTCCTGGCAATGTTTCTTTATAGCATCACCAATGTTAACATTTATATGGCTATTTTCTGTGAGAGTTATTTAACTTGCTCACTGTGCCAGTGTCAGCAGATGAAGCAGTAATTATTCCATACATTGGTAAAAAAAGTGACTAATTTATTAAAGCAGGAAAAACTTAAGAAGAGCTAAGACACAAAAAAGATGTGCTTCTTTGTTTGCTTTGGTTAATAACTCTGCTAGAATAGTGGAGAGCTGAGTGCTACAAATACTCATTTGAATCAGGTGCTTGGAGCTCTGAACTAAGAAACGCTTTGGCTTGTCTGCTAGCTGCTCTACTTGAAGAAGGAATTTGTCCATGTAAATGTGACACTGAATTGGTACCATTATTAGAGTAACTTACAGCCCGCAGAAATGTGCTTCATGGTTAGATTTTAATATTGGGATACTTAGAATTTGCATTGAGCCTTAATTTGAGGTACGCAAATGACTAGAGGCTTTACTGTTCATTTTCGCTGTACCTTTCATTGCTCTAGGGGTTAAAATAACTCCTGAGAAACACACCCTTTTTTGCTTGCCCTCTCTCTCACCCCTTGTCCCCGACATTGCATAACAACTAAGCGATTTTGTTTGACTTACTCACCCAGCCCATCACCTCCCGTGACTCCAGATGACTGGAGATACCTGCTTGTGTAACATCCACCCAAGCACTAAATACTTTTTGCTTAAATCTGTGATTTTAGTAAACATGTAAGCTTCAATGATTATAGCAATTAGCATTTTCACTGCTCTCACTGACGGGATTAGTTGACTAAAGGTAAACTGTACATTTCTTTTCTTTTGCTATTGTTTTCATGTGTCCTGATGACACCTAATCAGAGGTGTTCTCTAAAGAAAATGTACTCTGATTGCTTATTATTCTTCATTATAATTAAGCTATCCTTTGAATGCGGTCACACTGAAGTGACTTTACACCCAGAAGAGAAAAACTAAATTATGTCAATGTTACCACTTAATAAATACTACCAACCTGCAAGCATCTGAAAAGTTCAAAGATTGTAAGTCTGGATACCCTTTCTTTATATTTTTTGTTTTCCTGAGGTCTCTGAGCTGTTCTAGGAAACCCGAAGCTAACTGACGCAGTGTCCTCGATAGGACCATGAGCCTTTTACGTGATGCTCTCCAGGTATGGGAACAGCTCTAGCTTGCCAAGTGTGCTGCTGCTGAGGATAGCCAAAGGATGCCTGTGGAGGGAGGTAGAAGGAAGGAGTGGGCCTTTTATGTGATTGCCCTTGGTAGTAACCCCAGCTTGTCACCAGCTGTGGCTCAGGGACTTCCTGCAGAGTTTGTGGCATTCGGTGTTTTTTCCCTCAATTAACTCCTCTGGTCTTGCCTTGCACCCGGCAATCTCAGGGCATTTACCAAATCACTCAATGCTCTGAGTTTTCATGTGTATTATCTCATGTCGTAGTACACATAGTTGTGAGTTGTTTTTTTTCCTTGCTTGATTTGTCACAGCAGCTTTAGGCTGCCGTTGTTCAGTTTTCATCTTTGTATCTGCCAGCTTTGTAGAAACTTCTCATTTTAGGTAGTTCCTGGTAGAATTCTGAAATTATGGTTTCATATATAATGCTCTGTGAGCAGTGTTTTTTGATGATACTGCTGGATTTTGCCAGCAGATTCTAAGTAATCCTGTGACGTGTCTTTATAGATAAACCTTTCTGATCCCTTGGAGCCTTTTGTCCAACAAGAGAAATTTGGTTTCTGACTTCTGTGACATATTTCCTTGTAGCTTTTCTACTGTTCTGCCCTAATTGCCATGATAGAGCTAGGAGAAAATGAATTAAATACCTTTTACTATTAGCTTTTACTATTACCATAAGGGAAGTAACATACTGGCAGACACCTGATAGCAATACCTGGCAGCATTTCTCAGCTGTGCTTTTTTAAATGAAAGATTCAAAACATTCAAGTTGTTCCAGCAAGGAATGAGTGGACAAAGGTAGAGCAAATGCGAATGATGTTTGTCTTTTCTAGCATGTTAAATCCATGCAAGCCACATTTTTCATAGATCATAAAGTTCTTGATTCCAAGGTGAGTCTACCTTTTGAACTCTGTTTCTATGCAACTATTGGATTCCCACTCAGAGTCATGACTCAAAACTGCCCTGGCTGGTCCCCTTGTTCCAGTACAGGAAGTTTGCATTGAAAGCTATTTGTCCTGCTCAATATTTGGCTTTTCAGGTTTTTTTTCATACATTTCTTCTCACTGACTTCAGAAATTGAAGTGAAGCATACCCTATATTTCTGATATATTGCAAAGCTGGTCCTAATATATACACTTTTAAAGGACATTGTAGCAGTGCAGCTTCAGAATGGGATATCTCCATGAGCTACCAAGTTGCAGGTCGTGAATTTTGCCTGAAGTGTACAAGCAGTTGCTTTGTTTTAAACTAAAATGCTTTCTAAAATGCTTTCTAAAGCTACTCCTCAGATTACACTCACTTCTCCATGGTATGTAGTAAAGGAGAAGGCTCAAACCCCTCTGACTGAAAGCACAAACCCCTGTCATCTTCCCTTTTTCTTCTGCTTCTGCTCTGCCAAGCAAAAAAGTCCTCTGCTCTTTCGGATGATCCCAGCAGTACATTGTTGTGAGGGGTAACTTCTACATCTTCTTCCCTCACAAATGTTAATAGATACCATAACTGTCCACTGCTGCTTTACTCATTGAGGATTAGTCAGGTGTTGGGGCAGAAACCATTACTTTAAAAAAAGCCGATGATAGTTGCGAAACGTTCTGCCAGAAAAATGCATGGAAGTCTTGCTCTGCATAAACTGCTACTGAAATTCGTTCATGTTTACTTGACAGGTCTGCTACCAGCATTGAATAGCTAATAAAGTACAAGATGAAGACCTCCAGTTTGCATTAGCCTAAATGTTAAGACCGTTGTAATGAAGTAGGAAAGAAATGCTATTTTGTATTAGCATTCATTACTCATTCTTGAGTCTTAGGAACATAAACTGCTTCTGGTTGTTCTCTTGGCTGTTGAACATTAGGGCCATTATTTCATGCTGCAGTGTTAACTGCAGATGGCTTAGCTGTCTGCCATCCTCTGCAGGTTTTAAAGCCTGGTGATGCTATAGTCAATGTAGTAAGAGAAAATGCCGGGAGTGACTAATAGTTACAATTTAGTATGTGTGTGAGAGAAGAGGAACAGCTGAGGAGATGTTTTCTGTAACACATTGTATGTCTGCTCCAAATGAGTTAATTCAGGCAATGAAAAACTGCACTTCCTCATATAGAATAGAAGCACAAACTAATGAAGATGAGAAGAGATTACGTTGCTGAAAGTGTAGATTAATAGTAATAAAGTAATAATAAAAGATGTGTGTGACATACAGGTTACTAAAGCTAAAGGTCAGTCCTCAGCATGGTGTCTCCAGTGGAGACGTGACTATAATAAGGATATTGCTGTGAGCTGGGAAGCCTGGTGTTGCAGTTCTCTCTGCCCTACAAGGAGCTGCATGGATGTACTGGAAGTCTCTCCTGATTGCTGGGGTGTTATGTTGAGTCATAGTATTAATTATAGCTCCTAGATGAACCACTCAGGGCATGGTGTTCAGCTTGTCAAAACATTGGTTCCACATAGTGCAGGCACATGACTCAGGCAGAATCAAAGGCTGGCATTGCCATTACACTAAGGATTCAGGGGAGGATTTTGGTGGATGTCAGTGACAGATGACATGAACTGAATATTATTGTTAGGAAACTGTTACTCTAAAGAGAACTATGTTAATGCATCATTTTAGAATCATAGAATCATTTAGGTTGTAACAACCTCTTAAGGTTATCAGGTCCAATCGATAACCCCGCACTGCCAAGTCCACCACTAAACTATGTCCCCAAGTGCCACATCTACATGTCTTTTAAATAGTTTCAGGGATGGCGACTCCACCACTTCTCTGGTCAGCCTGTTCCAATGCTTGACACCCCGTCGTATGCAAAAATTTTTCTTAATGTCCAATCTAAACCCCCTTTGGTGCAACTTGAGGTTGTTTCTTCTTGTCCTGTCTCTTTTTTTTGGAACTTGATGGACCTGATCTTATCTCTTCAGTCTTGAAAAGATAGTTCTTTTCACAGAAAGTGTTTCAGGGACATTTGATGTGCAGCCCCTACTATTGAGTGGCTGACCTTTTTTTGTTATTCTTAAATTGAAAATGAAGCTGTAAATGTTATATGAAATGCAGCAGTGCAAATGCATCTTTAGAATTTATAGAGTTGAAGGAATTTGGAACAGAATTTGGATACCATAGTGAAGTAGGCATCAGCTACACAGGGTGCAGATTTCAAGAATAACTGCTAATATGCTGTGTCTCATGCAACACAAAATTATTGGAGTTTGTGAGCTTCTCTTACATGATGCTGCGTCTCTTGTTTTGTTTTTCTTGTCTGCACAGGATTAAAAAAAATAGTAATGGGGGAGGAAGAGATTAATGTTTTAAAGAGTATTAAATATCTGTACACAGAAGTCCTTACTTGGTTTACACGGAGTGTGGCTTCATTTGGTAATATTTATAACCAGCAGGAAGAAAACACAATACTTTGCTGAACTATTACTAATAACAGGAAAATACTGTAGTTACATATTGCTCTCCCTTTTTACAAAATCTGTCAGAGGCTGAATTTCACTGTGCTTGAATGACTGATAAAACATTGTATGGGAAGGTGCTGCTTACCTGTCTATTCCGGTTATATTTACTTCCTTATGGAGAGATGGAATGTGAACCTTCTCAGTTTGCAGAGACCAAAGCATTTTTTGGACATGTTTATACTAGAATAAATTTATACTGAAGTATATGAAACAACTAGAATTGCCTTTTTGTTTGCCCTGTTTAAACTCCCACCACATAAGCTTAATTATGCATTTTGAGGTGAAAACTAAAGAATTAAACTTTTAGGAGCACTCAGAATTCACCTGGTTTTTACTGCAGTGGTTTCAGGATGGTTTTTCATAATTTTTAATAGAAAATGTAGTTAGAGCAGTGCTGAGCACATGTGAAAATCCTACCTGTAATGTGCATTTTTATTACAGAAAAGATTCATACCGTCTTTCAAACTGCCTTAGGAGACCAACTTAACATGTAAAGTATTTTATTGCTTAAGAGATTAACAATTGCAGCAACCAGAACCCAAGAGTGTTTCTAATTTCAATTAAAAAAACCCACAAAAGGTCAACTAGTGCTTTAAGATGCTGATGCAGAAATCAGAGCAGGGCACTACAAGCCCACGCGTCTTTTCCAGCCAAACTTCTGTTCTAGGTTGCTCTGTGTTTTGTATGCAAAAGCCACTGCAGAGCATCTGTTAATACATCATTGAAATGAACCCACACGTACCTATGGGGGAAGTGGTGGGATGCACTGCGATTGCTCATCCCCCCGGCGGGTCCCGATGGGCCATTTGGCCTCCCGATAGCGCCGGCGGTGCGGGGCTATGTCACGGTGGCACAAATAGGTTGCCAAGCAGCAGCTGCCTTTGCCAAGCACCTTGTTTGGAGCCGTGACGGCTCCGCACGGCTATTTGTGGCACGGAGGGAAATGCTCAGCGGGCTTGGCTGGCCACCGAGCCGTCTCTGTAAGAGTCCCTGTCTGCCTCTGGCAGCCACCGGCATGGGCAGGCAGCTTGGAAAGCTCTCTAGAGAAAGCAGCGTGGAATGAGGCAGCATTCATCCTTCAGCCCAGATTAGGCAAGGCGTCTGTTTTTGCTATTGTTTACCAAAACCCTTCTGGTATCCGCAGAGGGACACTTCTCCCTCCCTCGTCTACCATTTCCTTTGGCACCTTCCCTACCACAAGTTTTAGCTTCTGGTAAGATCCTCACTGTGCCAAGAAGAGACTGTCTTTTTCTTTCATACCTACCTTTTCTAGTTAAACACTCAACTTCTCCCTTTTCTCCATAACACTGCATCTTTAGCAACAGGCTGGTATGTTTTGTCCCATTTCCCAAGGAATGCCCCTGGGAAGCTGCTGCTGCTGCTGCAAAACAACCCTTACATGCTTCTCACTCCCCTGGACAGCTTCACCTCAGAGTAACCTAGAATTCCCTAATGAAAATGCAGTGTATTTTTAACAATGTATTTCAGATCTTGGCAGCATGCCTTCTGCAAAATGACAGAAAAGAGTAAGATGGCTGCTCTGGATTTGTGGATTACCAGACCTTCACAGTAGAAGCTGTGTTATGCTTCAGTAGCAAAAAGGCCCTTTTTAAACTCCTGTCCAACTCCTTTCTTGCTTAATGGAAAACATGGGGAATCATTCCCCCAGCAGTAATGGTAATATGACTGGAGAACCAGGCAACTTCTACTTACTGCATATATGGAGTCCTACTACTTTGAAGGACTCTTCTTGAAAAAAAAAACTAGGAAGATTAAACTAGTCTTTTTGGATGGACATTATACTGTGTTAAATTGCTGTACTACTTGGTTTGCTACAGCTGTGCAGAAGATTGCACAGTAGCAAGCTGAAGAAGCAAGCAAATGTTTTCTTATTGACCAAAGAGGATATGAGGCAGCAGAAGTGGCTTCCAGCCTCATTGATGACCTGTGGATTTCAGGTTACTGCAAGAGTTGTAGTAGTCCACCAGGAGAAAAACTCTACAGGGCACTTCTAATTTGCAGCATCATCTTCCCAGAATTGTCTGTGATCTGGGACAAAATACAGGAAAACTGTTTGGAAATTGTTGAGAAAATAGCGGTAAGAGGAAGAGACAAGCTGACTTGCTGTTTCTTATCTTAGTGGCTTCATGCACCTGCACTAATTCTGGATGAATCAGCATTTTTAGTCCATTGCACTCAGTCTCGCTGGAGTTTTTTATACCCACAGAAGCTCAACACTGACCTGTGCAGAAAGTGTTGGGAAGCAAGATGAAGAACTGGCATCACTATACTTGCATATCTATGGGCAGACACTGCTCATTTTCATCACTCATGTTCCAGAGAATGCAGAAACCTTTTGTTCCAGGACTGCAGTGGTGCTCTGGCAAGATCTTTGTGGCCTAGGGCTACAATCTGAGCATTGCTTCATCTGGAGCATGTCCCATGACAGATAAAAATAGGGGTTGAGCTGCAGCCGAGCTGTGTCAGTGGTGAGGGTGCAGCCTCCTTAGCCTGTTACAGCTTGTGACTCCCAGTAGCTCTGGCACAGGGTGAATAATCACACCTACGGACAGGCAAATAAGCAGGCTCGTGCTGCCTGGGTCCCACCTACACAGGAGAATAGCTTGCCTAGGGGTTGCTCCTTGTTAAGGGTAAGTGAAGGAAAGACACTGTCCAAACCCGTTCCACAAATGTGTCAGCAGAAGCAGCAGCATAGGACTGTGTCAGCTGAGCCATGGGAAGGTGGCTGCGTGCAAGCTCAGGCCTGCATGGAGAGTGGCATGTGGGCTGCTGAACGCTTGCTGAGCAAGCTGTGCCAGCTGCTGGTGAGAGATACGACTGAAAGCCATCCTCAGCCAGACCCTCTGCAGTAGGTCCTAGGAAGGTGAAGGTATATTAAGAAGTCATAGCATTGACTGGACCTTCTGTCATATCCTGTGACAGGACAAGAGAAAGTCGCCTCAAGTTGTGCCAGGGGAGGTTTAGATTAGAGATCAAGACAAATTTCTTCATGGAAATGTTGTCAAACACTGGAACAGGCTTCCCAGGGAAGTGGTAGTGTTGCCATCCCTGGAGGTATTTAAAAGATGTGTAGGTGTGGCACTTGGGGACATAGTTTAGTGGTGAATGTGGCAGATTAGTTTAATGGTTGGACTCAGTGGTCTTGAGGCCTTTTCCAACGTAAATGATTCTATGATTCTCTGGTCTTCTAGTTTCTCTACTTGTTCCTGTTGCTCATCTCATTCTTGTCATCCTCTGCTTTCTCATGCCCCCTCACTGACTAGCAGATTTTTCCGATACCAGTGTGCTGTGTGTCATGAGCACAAAGTGCATGCAGTTCTGCAGTTCAACTGATTGCTAACAAGGCTGAGCCAGTTCAACACAAAAGTTAGTTACTCAGGAGGGCTTCCCAAAAGCCTTCCTTTTTCTGCAGTTAGAAAGTGCAGGAAGTTGAGTATCGCACATTTGCCACAAGCACTGTTCTTCAGGTAGGGAGAGCTGGAAGGAGTGTAATTATTAGCTGCAAATCTTAGTTCAGTTAGTGTTCTTACATTGGATAGTTGTTCTAAATGCTGCACATCACTGGAAATAAAGCTTTGGTTTTCCCCTTTCATATATTGTCCATTATGGCATGCCTGTCAGTTTGGTTAATGGCCTGAGAAGCACAACAGAAAGCAAACTATCTGTCTGTACCTACCCCTTGTCTGAAGTACTGACAAGAGGAAAGACACCTATGGATAAATTCAGCACAAATGACTTAGAAAAACCAAGTGAAACATGAAAGGGCATTTTTACAATGTAATTAATATACTGTAGCATTAAAGCAATATTTACCTGGAGACAGGAGTCTTCTCTTCCTGGTCGCCACTGCTGGTTTGCCCATGATAAAATATGGTTGGAATCTGCCTCCACCCCCCCTCAGCAGAAAGAAACTGCACACAAGTTTGGTGGTGAACTTATTTGCTCACGTAGGTTACTCACACCACCGCTCTCCTGGGCAGCTTCTGTTAGCAGCCAGCAGCGAAGACCCTTTCCAGCATCCGAGTTTACATGAGGGCCTGGCAGGGGAGTGTTCTCCTCTGTGCACAGCCAGCCTCAGTAAATCTCAGCGTGACAGGCTCACAGCCCCGCCACTGAACTTTTAACTTGAAGCTCTAGCAGGGCGCTGAGTAGCTCCAGCTACATGACACGGAGCTGTGAAGTAAATCAGTTTGCTGGGAACAAGGGGAAGTCCAGCATATTGTTTTGCAGACTTTGCCTACAGCTTCTTTGTAGTATAAGTGTAGAATATATACACCCGGGAAAGCAGTTGGAGTGAGATGGACTTCCAGCACAGAGCTCAGCCATATCCCATCCCAGAGGATGAAGAGGTTGCGTACAAGGTCGCTCCTGATGCTCACAACTCTGCAGGAAATGAAGGCGAGAAACCAGTGTCAAAATTGCAACGTAGGCACAGTGAAATAAAACTCTACAAAGAGTTTTGTGACTTTTATGCAAGATTGTAAGTTCATTCTATTCAGCTTCGGGGTGTAACTGCAGTAACATTACTGGCGTATCGTACATAATGTATTTTAGTATCTGAGACCAGAGCAGGCTGTACAAGCTGTTCTCTCATCCAGCCTTTGCCACTGTTCTTCTTGAAACATTGCCAGCTGTAACTGTCAACTAAAATTTGAATTGTTACTTTAAATTTCATCACTAATTGCGTCAGAAATTTTTATCAGGTGTAAAAATAGAGTTGGAATTTGTAAAGTAGTCTCTCTGCCTTCAGGTTGTTTGCCAGTTATTCTGGGCAAATGGATAAACTGCTTCATTAATGCGGAAGTATTACATACTTCACTAGTTTTACATATATGATGTGTTTCAAAGTGAAGCACTTTTTCCTGAAGAGACAAACTTTGTCTTCATTTGTTTTTGAACTTTGTTTCACGTTTTTGCTTGGATTATACTTTACATACTGCAGCACTTAACATCCTTAATGCTCGAGTACTGTTGAAGTGATGATGAAAAATCCCAGTTTCTCTTGTGATTATTCTTCGTTTAGATTGATAAGGAGGATGGGGAAATTGACTGTGGTTTTGCCCCACTGAAAGCATACACAGTCCATGAAGACCATTGGCGAGCTTTATAGTTGATCACAGTTTATGTGTATAGTCACTGCATTGTGTCCATAGATCTGTCTGTTATATATGGGTTAGACCATCCTGCATCTGATCTTCATGTGAAATTTGTCCACTTGTTTCACTGTGAGGGCAATGGATAGTTGGACTGCAGTTACCATTTTCCTCATCTGCAAAGATCAAGAGAGAGAGGAAAAAAAGTGCCAGCTAATAATAACATGTCTGATGTGACCTTGTGTAGGGCTCTTCTGTGAGACAGTGTAAGAAATAGATAAAACACATTCCATTTTGAACCACGTGCTAGGTGTTTGCTTGCTCCCTTGGATGGTGTGCAAAGAATGAATTCAATTCCTATTGAATATGATAAGAGCCCAGAGGTCTTATCTGCTTGAAGAAATAAGAAGGAAGATTTAGCATCTTGCAGAGGACTGCAGGCTCTGTACTTACAGGCATAGAATGATAGCTGTATCAAAATGTGTGCATGAATGCACATGTGTTTAAAATAATGGCACTTGTCTAATAACCTTCCAGATGATGTTTGAGTCAGTGGTTTTGTCAGGTGAGATCAGACACTATTGAAACTATACCATTGCCCTATATTTGCTCTCTGCTACCACATAGTATTAGGGAAGAGAGGTGATCCTGAGAGGTATAGCTTTGAGAGTATAGATATGAGTAAGAAAATGTTTGCAAAGGAAACATCAAAAGAGCCTTTTTGTGGCCTTAATTAAATGGAACACAACTGTACTGTCTTCCGCAGATGTGGACAGCTATCACACTGCCACTGTTTTGGTCATGTGCCTTTGAGAAGCAACCAAGGTTGCTGTTTCAGTGTTTCTTTGCATCCATGGCATGGGTTTGCCGGCTTGTGTTGGCTTGTGTGTGGGTCGCAGTGGGGCAGCCAGAGCATTCCCACCCTCCCCCTTGGCTCTGGAGTGGGCTATGAGCTGGCACATCATGAGCTGAGCTCCCTGAGATAAACCCTTACAAACCAATCAAAAATCCCATGACTTCAAACTAAATTTGTAAAATGACTGCAAGTTATGCAGAGCTTGTATAAAGGATAATTATTTAACTACTCTGGTTTTCCTTAATGTCTGCCAGACTAGATCCTGCACACTCTTTCACATTGTTTATTTTGAGCTCTGAACTAATGCTTATATATATATATATATATATATATATATATATACATATATATATATATATGTATTAGAATTAGGAATTGGTTTGCCATAAATCATTTCTCTTTTCTGTGTGATGCCAGTCCCCAATCATTGTTATTATTTGCCCTTGTTTTCAGTAATTTTAATGTATTTCATCATTTTTATAGTACTTTGAATTGCCTGTCTTTTGTCATCATAAAAAGCCTGTAAATGTGTCTGTAGTGACAACGTTTCTGCCTGGGGTTTTTAACCAATTAGAGCGCATCACAGGGATTTTGTTTCTAAAGAGTTAGGGAGCAGGGAGAAGTGATAGTTTTATTTCTGAGGAGATGCCACAAGCCATGACGTTCATTGAAAAACTTGTGTTGAGCAGCTTAGCATTAGGTTGATGCAGTTTGGCCTGGGGTGGGAAGGAGGGAAGACCAACAACCAGTGTTGTTGTCTATTTAGGCTAATTTTCTATTTATTTTTTATTTTTATGACAGCAACATGGCGAATGCACTCGCAAATGCCATCTGCGAGCGCTGCAGGGGGGGCTTTGCCCCTGCTGAGAAAATTGTCAACAGCAATGGTGAGCTGTACCACGAGCAGTGCTTCGTCTGCGCCCAGTGCTTTCAGCAGTTCCCTGAGGGGCTCTTCTACGAGGTAAGCAAGGCAGAGGAGCCTTCCTGTCCCCAGCCCCCCTCTTGGCCTTCATTCCCATAGCAGAAGTAGCTACAGGCAGATGGATAGCTTAGAAAGTGCCATAGGAGGATCTGGATTCTGAAAGAGTATGCCTAGTAAAGGGAGAAAAAGACCCAAAAGCATTTCTGTGCTAATTTGGAGGACATCAATGTATATAACCTTATTTAAATGTGGACCCTAATGTTATCAGCACTGAGAGAAAAATTACTGGAGTTTTTTTCTCAGTGCAGATTTTTTCCCTGAAATTTGTGAATCTGATGTATCGTACCAGAAATACAGAGAAAATGTACTTCTTAGAGGAGAAAGTTATATAGAGGGAAATCCCAGCATCCTGTGGTCCATAGGAGGTTTATTGCTGAGTTGAGGGAGTCCAGCTTGGCATGGGAAAAGAGATGATCTGTATGTCAGTATGCTGAGATCCAAACCAGGCAGGGCCAGTGTAAGATCAACTCTTAAGTTTAACAGTCCAGAGCATTTGAAATTATCAGTTTGTAACACACTTTCAAGGGTTAATACTTGATCGCATTCATATTTCTCAGCTCCAGGTTGCTTGGCCTCAGCTCAGGTGGGTATTTTGGAAAAGGTATCATTTCCTTTTACATTCCTCTACATGGGGATTCAGAAAGTGGCTCAACACAAAGTGGCTTTAGTGAAAGCTCTAGACTGGCTCACAAAATACAAAGTGATTGGTATAGGGAACAATAGATGGTGTGAGACAGGCAATTACTGCCAGAGAGATAAAGCCCTGCTAAAGTAGCTTGCAGTCCAACTTAGGGTAGCAGTTACAGGGTTTGTGTCATATGATGATCCAAAGAGGAAAATGAGCAGTGTGTAAAAGGAGCAGTTCTGCACTCTCACATGCAGGTGTCATCCTTTGGCAAGAGCACAATAGTTTATCTTCCATAGAAGCATTTCTAATTTTACAGAGCCATGTTATGCGGTGATGAGGGGAAGCTGAGGGAGGAGTGTGGATTGCAAAAGAGACTGGTTAAGGGCATTCCTGGGAATTTGCTTTTTCTCACCTTGTTTGAGGATCAAAAGGCTCTAGGGATAGTGTTGCACAAATTGTAGTAAATGAGCCTCTAGTGTTCCATAAAACATCAAAAGGTGAGCTGCAAGACAGAATTAATTAAATACAAACAAAAGAACACCCCCTAGATACTTAACAAGTTGCATTACAATTGTTAATATATACTGAGCTGACTCAGTAGAGAGTCCATCCTGACGTGTTAAGACCTGAGGCAAATGTAAAGTGATACGAATGTTTCAAAACTAAAATATGTGTAATTATATTAATAAAATTGTCTTAAACCAATAAAATGTATTTTCTCTAAATAATAAATTCTTTATTCATTCTTTTTCTGACTCAGAAAACAATGAGACATTCCAGGGACCTCTTCCAGAAAGTTGAATGGTCCTTAAAGATAAAAGTTTCAGAAATTGTGCTCTAGGCAGCCTATATCTCCTAGGGAGGACTGCAGCAGAAAGAAAGAACTACTTTTGGACCTAGTTCAGAAATGTTACAATCTCTCTGTTGCTCGTGGGTGGCCATACCTGAATCTCTGTGGCGGAAGCAAGTATTCTAGCTGTGCTTAGATATACTGGATGTAGGCATTTTGCTTCCTACTGCTACCTTGTTAACATTCATGTTCATGATGACTGGTCTTTGAGGACTCTCTTACTGAAATGTGCTGCTCTCAAAGACAGTAAGTCAGAAGTGAGTGCCAGCACATTGTCCCAGGAATGAAAATAACACTGTGTGCTAAACATGTTTTGGATAATGTTGCTAGGGTTTTTTTTCAGGTTGGGTAACCTGAGAAATGTTGCATAGAAAGTAGAAAGTTTCAGTTAAGGATTGACACTTCTTGCCACAATTATTACAGAGGTAAAATAACATTGGATAGGCTGAAGGAACTCAGCCTGTTCTGACTAAAGAAGAGATGACTGAGAGGGGACCTCATCAGTGTATATAATTATCTGAAGAGAGGGTGTCAGAGGAGGGAGCCAGAGTGTGCTTGGTGATGCCAAGAAATAGGACAAAAGGTAACAGGCAGAAACGGATGCACAGGAAGTTCCACCTGAACATGGAGAATAGCTTCTCTACTGTGCACTGGTAGATTGCCCAGACAGGTTGTGAAGTCTCCCTCACTGCAGATACTCAAGAATCATCTGGATGCAATTCTGTGCAGTGTGTTCTAGGATGACCTTGCTTGAGCAGGGAGGTTGAACCAGATGACCTCACCTCCAACCTGACCCATTCTGTGATTCTGTGAGAGGAAGGAAAGCCCTGAGCAGGCAGAAGGTGGGCTTAGGTTGGTGAGTGCTCAGGAGTGGCTGACAGTGCTCGAAGGACATGAGACAATCTGTATCACTGTCAAGTAAAACAGTGACTGGAGAAGATGGGCAGAAAGGACATCTTCCTCAGACTGGCTTAATGCAGTCTTTGAGAAGATGGGTGTGTTTGGAGGTGTGGCCAGGTAATGTATTTTTCTGAGCAGGTTCCCGTGGGTACATGCAGGCATTGTTGATTGCCCAGCATGAGTTTGTGTTTGTTCTGTGCCTGGTTTAGCTAAGCTAGTATTTCTTGGAAATGATTTCTAGCTCTTAGCAATTAGGAAGACAAATACTGTTCCCCTGCCTATTGCAAGCCTTGCAGTTTCCCCAGTTACTCATTAAGCTGTTTATCACATTTGCTGTCAAACACTGCCATGATAAGCTTTCATGCTGTGCTCCACAGGTGGGGGTGGAACTGGGCATCTCTCCTGTGCTGCAGGACTTGTCTCTGGGCAGCCTTGCAGGCACCCCGATCAGCACAGCTCACTGTGGTCCAGCACTGGAGCCAAGTCGCTCACAGGCACAAGGGGTGCCCATACACAGCTTAGAGTCAGCACAGCATCACAGGAGTGTTGTGGATGTCCTCATGGGCCTGTGTTAGGAATGATAGTTTGGATTCCTGAGAGCTGTGTGCCTAACTTTGCACAGAACCTGTGGGTAGGGTATATTTGATTTGTGTTCCTGTTTGCTCAGTAGCATTATTTTAGCAAGTTTTTTTACACACTCAATCTAAGCAAAAATTAGCACAAGCACATTCCACCAGTTACCAAACTCCATCCTTTGCTGCTAGGTGTGAACTCATAACAATTCTGGTCTGCTTTTACTCCACGACCTGGAAGGTGTGTATTCCCTAGAGCTGCTATCGAAGAGTCTCTCTACAAACAGCAGTGCACAGTCCTATACTAATGGCAGAACAGATGGTCAGATTTGAGTGTTTTCTTAAAATGGTTTTTACCAAGAGATGCCTTAGATAAAGAATCTGTAAAGACTCAGTTTTTGTGCATGTCTTTCCACTTTAGTTAGCTAAAAACATGCAGGTGAGCTGAAAGTTATGTCACAGTGAGATGTTTTGTGCAGAGCCATTTACCTCATGGACCTTCAGCATACAACAGTGAAATGACCTTGCTTTTAAACTATGTACTGTAAGATTTGTTACAGAAGCTCAAGGCTTTCTCTGATGATAACTGCTGGGTCACCCACAAAGGGCAGCACAAACGAGCAGAGAGGTTGAAAATATCAAGATTGAATGGGAACCAACCTGCCTGACGCAAACAAGAGGGGAAGAAAACCTGTTTGGTCTGTCCAGATCAACATGTGGTGGCCTTGAAATCCAAGGATCCCCCATTGGACCACCTGTTCACACAAAACAGGAAGCTTTCAATTTTTTTTCAGTTTGAAAAGGATTTTATCTGGCAGGAAGCAAGCACAATTCATAATGAACCAGTAATTTCCATTACTCCTTGAGAAAGTAATAGCCCCATACCTCTCAATTATTATTTTTTTTAAAAGCTGAAATTAAAAAGTAATCTGTTTTAGAGTATTACACTGGAATATCACTTGATAAATTTCTGGCACAGCTGCACTGAGCTAATGTCTTCATGTTCCTAATAGGTGCAATTCAGGTTGGACACAGAAATTTTCTAACCTTAAGTATCTAGTAACCTTAAAAATGTTTCATTAGATCCCCATCTTGCCAGTTGCAAGAGTATTTATTATATTATATTTGAGCCTTGTCATTTCATAGTATAAAACAGGTAATCTTGAAATACATTTCTGTATTTTCTGTCCATGCACAAAACCTTACTTTGTGGGTAGTATTTTATGCTATTCCCTTTGCTTTGTCTTAGGCCCAGAAAAAGAAAGAAGCAAGGTTTCCTGCCATCCTTCTTTTTCCACTGTTTTAAACAGAGACATTCAAATTCAAACATTTTACAGCATGCCTAATATTGTCTACCTGGTTTTGACACACTCATTGGCATTTGTGTCTAATTTTGATGGTGCCGGAAGGTATCTAAACATTTCCCTTCATTTCAGCACATGCTTGCCTACATGTTTTTACATACTCTTTGACTAAGCTACTAATGCAGTGCTGTTGAATCTTTTTATTCCATATGGTTTTGGTTTTTTTCTATGAGAGCTTGAACTATAACTGAACTTACCTAAGCTGTGATAAAATTCAAATCCCTTAAAATTAATTTAATCTGATTGATGTAGTGCACTTTGCTCTTTAATATTTGGACTTGATTATTTTAAGGGTCTGTCCCAGCCTAAATGATTTTATGATTCTATGAAATAAGCATCCTGAAGAAAATAGCTTCTTTTTCTTCATGTTTTGGCTGTACTGCTCCATAAATTGCAAAGATTTCTGCCCCTGGGTGTTCTTCCTGTCCCAGCCCCCACCATATGTACTTCCTCCAGTATGCTGGGTCATTTTGGCAGGAAATATAGAGTGAGGAAGGCATCAAATAGGTTCAGGAAAAATGCTTCTCCCCTCCTGCTGGCCAGGGCTGTTTGTTATCTAATTTCCTGCTCGGAGGGTGCTTGGTTGCATCAGTTTCAGTAGTCTGTCAAAATTCAGACGTCTCTTGTGATGTAAATGGGTGACAGAAAATGCCTTACACTCTCAGCAGTACTGGAGAAATGGTATCCTATTAACACTACACGCTAACTAGCAGGTGAATTAAGGTGGGTGGATGTAATGCCTAGCACATGTAGCTCATGGCCTGTTGGTTTTGCTCAGCCCCTCATGTTTTACTACCTGTTTGTATCTGGAAACACATCAGGGTGTTACAGCATTTATGTTAAGTGCATGTTCCTCATCCCTCTAACGCTCAGATCTTTTTGTATTTGCAGTTTGAAGGAAGGAAGTACTGTGAACATGATTTTCAAATGCTTTTTGCCCCTTGCTGCCATCAATGTGGTAAGTTTTAACTCAGGGTAAGATATTTCACACTGATCACAAATGGGATGATGTGCTCCCCTTGTATCTGTTCTCTGGGAGATGCTCATGTTCAGCTGAGCATCTGAACTTCCAAAATTAACTAGATGTCAGAGAAACTGGAGAGTTGCTTTTTTTAAAGGTCATAAACCAGTAGGATTTAAAATAAAAGTTTGTATTCTTTTAGTAAGTAGTTTAGCTGTTGAGCCAATGATCCAATGAACAGACCATTCACAAACTCCTGATTATATACACCATTCATGACTCCTGATTATTTATATCTGTGTGTCTCTGTGTACTGACATTTGTCCCTTCTCATGGAGCTGAAACCGTGCAACAAGACTGTCATCTGCTTTGACTCTTGTAACCCACCCTGCTGTCCAACCTCACAGAAGCTGAGACAGTCTTCATCATCTAGAGTTGAATAATCAAGTGGTGGTCAGCTGGGCCCCCATTGATTTTTTTGAAACAAATACCTTTAAGGTTTCGTTGTCTAATGTCCATCCAATGTGATACTGAGGGCTGCTTTTTATTTGCTACTGTTGATGTAAATGCTTGTGTGTCTGCTACAGTGTAATCACTTGCATGTTTTCTTTTTCCCCTGTGTGTGTGACACATTTTGCTGGGCCAGAGCTGGGAAGTCATTATTTGACTATTCCTTAAACTGCTCTTATGTTTCTATGGCACCTTTGGCAAGGTGCTAAAGCTTTAACTTATCTCAGTGAGGCCTTTCCTCATGTGGAGGGAGGGGTTGAACACCAAGGGAGAGGGAAGCTGATGTTATAGAACTATGAATTTAAGGCTGCAGACGTGAAAAAGCAGGGAAAGAGGAAGAAATGACTTGGTGGCAATTTGTGAGGAGCTATGCTGCCTATCTTTAGGATTTCTTCTGCACAGTTGGCACAGCTCTTCCTTCTCCTATCCTGTCTCCCGGTATTGCCACCTCCCTTAAAACCTCGTCAAGATCCTACCCAGAGCTGGGCTTTTCCACTGCTTGTACTTAATAAACACAAGACAAAGTCAATGGGGCTGTTGTCAATGATGAGGCCTTTAGCATTCCTGACATTTCTGCAGTCCATCAGATTTTGTTCTTGAAAAGCTATGCCTTCATGGGAGTGCTACAGAGTCACGTGCTGGGTGTTACTGTCCACATCGGTTACCTGCCTGATTGCTCCCCTTTGGCAGCTCTTGGAGTTGTTTTCCAAAGCCAGAACTCAGCCTCCGACAGCACTGGGAAGCTGAGCTCCCAACATATTTTGCACTGCTCAGGTCCCCTGGCTACACTGTCCATTGGCATAAAGAACACCAAATCATGTGTGTGATGGACATCACTCCACTCCTGTACAGTACGGTCACACTGTGCATGCAAAACACTAGTTCTCACATTATTTTCTTAATGCCTTGTGGGACAGGACTCCTTGTGGTAGGTCAGAAGTTGTGTATGTTGGATTGACTGTTCTGCAGCTTCACTGCACCTTTGCATTTGGACTCCATGGGAGTTTTTATGCAGGAGGTCCACAGCCACCCAAGCTCAGTTCTATTGTGCCTTGAGTATAGAATACCTTCAAGGCTTGGTCCTAGTGGAGTAGAAACCCCTGCTATGTACAGGGCAAGATAAAATCATCATAATCTTAAAGAAAAGAAGGAGAAAAATTATTAGGACACAAGAAAGCCCTTATTATGTGAAGTACTCCATACATTTCTTAACAGCTTGAGAACAGGTAAGTCAAACCAGCAAAGGGACCAAAAAAGGATTATTGCAGAGAGAAGGTGGAGTGTGCATGTAGAAGGTCCTCCATCAGCAAAGATGTTTTGTTCTGACCCATAGCAAAAAAAACCAAACAAACCCAAATTCTAGGGTTTGGAATCAGAACTGCAATATTGAAAGCTATGTGTCCCACCAGATTTTGGGGTAAGGAAAGGAATGATGATTTTAGTCATGGTAATGATTCATTTGTGGGTTACTTTTAACTTTGTCTAGTATGGTATTTTACACCCTGGTGTGTGTTTCTTACAGGTGAGTTCATTATTGGTCGTGTTATTAAAGCCATGAACAATAGCTGGCATCCAGAGTGCTTCTGCTGTGATATCTGCCAAGTAGTATTGGCTGATATTGGATTTGTCAAGAATGCTGGCAGGTAAATCTTCACCCTTTCTTCTGTTAACTGATCATAAATTAAATGAACTAATAGTGGGACAGAGAGGTTTTGGTTCCTGAAGTTTTCCAGCTCGGATGGAGCAACTGGAGTATTTTCTGTGAGAAAGTCTAAGAGTGCATCACAAAACCAAGAATGGTTATCTTAAAATATTAACATTTTACCTACTTCAACACTAAGTTTCATGGCAGACATTTTCTTTTCCCAGTGACATTTTGGGGCCATTCTTATATGTAATAAGGGAGAAAACATTCAGATACAGAAGCATTGTCTTTTTTTTTTATATACAAATGTTTACTTTCATTTTCCAACTTGGTTCTCCAATTTTGGTCTAGTTTGTCATCATATTTATTAATAATTGCTTAATGTTCAGTAGGACCCTTCACAAAGTAGGATATTTTTGCCAGCTATGATCAAAAGAATGTTTTACAAGTGGATTATATGGCCATTGCCTTCTTTTGTATAATACAATATACAGAATTATCTACAGAAGTAGGACCTGTGTGCTCATCCAGCTTCCAATCTAAATTTTTCAAGATTTTGAAAGTAAAACATTCATCAATGAGAATTTATAAGAAACTTTGTTTTCTTTGTTTCAACACAGTTTTAACTCTGCTGAGCTGAAGAAATTATACTCCTGTGGTGACAGAAAATAAAATGATCGCTCTGAACTTGGGCAATCATTTTGGTGTTTTGAACTTGGTTTGCCTTAGCAAGGAAGTTGTTTTAACAAGACTCGAAAAAGAACTGATTGAAATGAGGTTCTGAGAGATTTTTGGTTTGTATTTTGCACTGTAGTACCTGGTAGCAATACTTACCTCTCTTTTTTTATGCTCTTTCAGACATCTCTGCCGTCCTTGCCATAACAGGGAAAAAGCTAGAGGCCTGGGAAAGTATATTTGCCAGAAGTGTCATGCCATTATTGATGAACAGCCTCTCATATTCAAAAATGATCCTTATCACCCTGATCATTTCAACTGTGCAAACTGCGGGTAACTTGAGTTCTGCAAAGGGGAAATAGGAAAATGCTGGGCTTGTTTGCTTCATCAATTTACATCTTAAAGTGAAAATTTTAAGATGTAAACTGTCCTGTACAACTGATGTATAAATTAAACTAATGTATAAATAAAACTTTAAGATATAAACAATCCTGTACATCTGATGAGAGCGGGTGGGGTTTGGCTGTCTTGCGGCCAAATGTGTGTTACTGCCTTTGTCTTGGTGAAGCTCAAACAGCTGACCTGCTGGGGACTAAAGAAAGATTGGACTCTGCAGGACAAGGTGGTACCTTACAAAATACAAAGTATCTACACAGGTACCATTTTTATGGTAGTGAAATGATAGCTCACTATTCTGCTAGGAGGGGAAGAGAAGTGGTCCTCTTTTGTTGCTTGAATTACTATCTTGCCTATTTTTTTTTAGTTGAATGGCGTCCAAACTTTGTTGTCTCTTTTTAAAGCCTATCTTTTTAAGAAGCTTTCTCCCATCTCATCATCTTCTGCAACTGCAGCACATGAAACTGCACATTTCTACATCCTGCACTGATGCAGAGATGTAGGATGAGCACTGGAGCATGGAGCATTGTAGGACATAGCATGGATCCTTAGCTGTTTATTTCTGGTGCAAAGGAAGCTACTATTTCAGTGCCATAGCAAAGGCTGATTTGAGTAACAGTATATAGTGTTATATCAGTGGCAACCAGTTGAGAGAATTAGTGATTACGGTCACTTTTAAGGTTTAGCTGTTTTCAGCAGCTAACTATGCAAATTACTAAAAGGATTCTGCAATGGGAAATGAATAAGCCTGGCTCATGTGGGCCTGTAGTTCTCTTTCTCTGAAGTTCAATACAAGGCAAATGTATCTAGATATAGAGGACTACATTTTACTTTCAGGTATAGTTATGCAAATCTAAAATAAGCTGGTGATAAGTGCGAGAATATAAAGCAAACATCTGCAACTTTCACACACAGATTTGTGCCGCTTAAGCAGGATGACAATGGCTCAGTAGCTGTTGCCAGAGATATTCGGTGCACCTTGCTTTGCAGCCTGTTCTCAGTTTACTGTGATCACGCTTGAACTGTGTTGAACTACGTTATATTTGATGCTGCTGCATTACTGTAGTGTAAATATAATTTCTAAAGGAAATGCTAATTTTTTTTCACTTCAGAAACTCTAAAGAGTTGACATTTTTGAGTGCCTCTATTCATGTTCTCAATTCATTAACTTCTGAACAGGAAGGAACTCACTGCTGATGCTCGTGAGCTGAAGGGAGAACTCTACTGCTTGCCCTGCCATGACAAAATGGGTGTCCCCATCTGTGGGGCATGTAGGAGACCTATTGAAGGCCGTGTGGTGAATGCTATGGGCAAACAATGGCATGTGGAGGTAAACATCAGATGCTATACATTGTCTCTTACAAATTTAAACCTTAGCTTATTTATCTGTGATTTTGCTGATCAAATTCAATGAAAGGATTATCAAAGTTTGCAGCAATAATTATAAATGCTTTCTCCAAATCCCTCTTCAACCTTATTGTGGCTGGTCTTCCACTGTGAAATAGGAGTTATTTCCCACCTTACAGAGAGCTTTGACTGTGAAACTAAAATCAGTAATCAAAGGAAGCACATCAAGGTCCTTATAAAATAAAATTTCAGAGCTCAAAGCAGTACATGTGGAAAGGCAGTAAAATCTGTGGCAACCATGTTACTAACCATTCAAAATACCCTTAGGTCTTCCATAATCACCTGCCATGTACATATTTCTTTAACAGTTCCTGTGAGGGTTCATATTTCAAGGCCACATACAAAATTTAGTTCCACATCTTCCATTTTAATTAGATAAATTGTTTATTCCTTCTGTTGGTTTGAAAGGCTCCTCTATGAAGTGCTTTCTTCACAAGGGTGTAATGATAATGCAGATTATTTAATAATTCTTAATTCTGTTCATTGATAAAAAATGAGAATCCATTGCTTGTTTTCTTTTTGTAACTTTTGGATTGAAATTAAGACGACATTAAAAGAAATATTATTTTAGTGGTCTAAATGTAAAAACAAAAGGTTTAACTCTGCTTTTCAAGATGGCTCAGTAGACTTCAGCCATGTTCGAGTAGTGGACATGGTTAGTTTGCTTTCCAGAAAAAAAAAAAACATCACTTCCAAAAGATAAATAAATGTATTGTAATTTTCTTTGTAGCATTTTGTTTGTGCAAAATGTGAAAAGCCATTCCTGGGTCATCGTCATTATGAAAGAAAAGGCTTGGCATATTGTGAAACCCACTACAATCAGGTAAGGTTGCATATTTTTTAAAATGGCATTAATTTGTAAACTCAGAAATTGGTTTTATTAGATAGAAATGTAAAACCATGGACATTCTTCTGTTTTGTTAAAGGCACCTGTGAGTGTAACGGCAATTAGCATATGTTCTGTTGCCTTTAATTTATACAGGTTTCCCTATTTTCTGTATGGCATTAAAAAAGAAAACTGCAGGTATTTCACACAGGCTGTCCAGGACAATCAGTATCAAGTTGTTCTTCGGGCTTAGTGGTACTTAAGTAGAGCTCTTATGGGCTTTGATGTGTCTGTGGCTCAGAGCACCTAATCTCTCCTAAGAAGTTAAAGAAGATTTGCCACTCAGTAACTGCGGTGGGAGGCCTTGGCGAGAGACGTGGGTTTCCCTGCAGCTGCTGCTCTAAGACACTGTGTGTTGATACATGCTGTTGCTCAGTCTTTAGGTTGATGAAGACTTCCAAGACTAAATTTGTCAGAAGACGCCCTCTAGTGACCACTTGCATTTATGTAGGAGTTCCATGTCGCGGCACCACCTCTCTCCAGAGTCCAGCACCAACCACCACGCACAGACCTTCTTTGGAAGCTATCTGTGTCATGTCATGTTCACCTCCTTGCTTACATAAATACACGAGGAGGGGTTACGCTTGGGAGGTGTAAGGCATCTGCTAATTACAGATGGATTCTTAATTAGTCATTAGTGATGAAGGGCAGATGATTGGTGATGCCACACTTGCAGACTGTAAATGCTGTGATGTTCATAGTAATAGTGTTGCAGCAGGGATGGGGCAAGTCCATACACCAGACAAGGGCTGTATGTAGAGTAGATGTCTTTTCCTAGGTTAACTACTACAGTTAGAAAAAATACATTAAGGTTTTGGCACTTCTTGTTATATTGTGGACAAATTATAAGCCTGGAAAAAGAACTAATATTTTTTGTCCTAAATTTTCCTTTTTTTAAAAAAATAAAGATAAAATTTTCATACAGTTACAGCAATACATTGTTTTAGTCATGCATGTAAGCCCAAATGTTGCATTATCTGGTTAGTAACAATATGTATATGACACCAACTGCTCTATTTCAAATCTTCAGGATTAGAGAAATGTTGAAACAAAACAAAATCATACAGAGAATCAAAGGTAAAGAAATGTTTTCCTCCTTAATATCATCAAGACTTTTTGTCATGAGATGATGCAAAATATACTTAGAAAACCAAACCAGACTTGCCAGCATTCTCTTTATTTCACTGGAATAAACAGGAAAGTGATTGTGCCCATCAGCTGTGATATAGTTATTTTGTTAGTTTGAGAAGTTACTCTCAATAAAAATTTATTACTTCTCTTTCCTCTTCAGCTATTTGGGGACGTTTGTTTCCATTGCAACCGTGTGATTGAAGGAGATGGTAAGCACTTTTCTAACCGTTTCCTTAATGTTCCTTTTTGATGGAAGTTCTCTTTAAAAGTGAAAGTAAGGGGAAAACAGCCCTGTTTTCATTAAAACAAAAACAGATGTTCTCTTGAGCAGAAATTAAATTAGAGCTGATTAGTCAGAGAACAAATGGTAGGATAACCTTACATTATTTCATGATGGTAGAAGACCACCCCATGGCCAGAGAGAACTGTGAAGCCCCTTAGTGACATGCAAAGGCCAAGGATGCTGGAGAATGCTCATAAGTGGCTTCCTGCCACACCATCTTCAAAAAAGAACACATGCAAGGGTGACAAAGAGCATACAGGCATCTCCTCAAATGAATTTGTGGATCATAAGCCAAATTCGAAAAAATGTTTAAATACTAAAAGACACAGGTGGGCACTGTCAGGAATTTTTTTTAATGCCTTGTTGCCCTTATGTCAGTTTGAATCCTGGAAGTATTTACCTATCTACTGCAGGCACCTGTCTTTTGAAAATCTAGGCTTATGATAATTACACAAAACCAGGGATGATTGTACTTGGATATGTATGTCCTGTAAAGGCAGAACTGCAAGTAATTTGTTTGTTTTGTTATTGTTTGATTGGGTTTTTTGGGAGAAGAGGGTGGTTTTGAGGGGTTTTTTTTTGATAAATAGCTCTGATAAAATGCCAAAAGCAAATTATTTGACCTGAAATAATGTGGCATTATGTGCCCATTTACCCCTGTCCAATGTAAATACTATGTTAGCCTCATCTGTGCCAAAGCCATTAGCAAACTAGGAGGAAACTTCTAACATTCAAAAAGAGACATAAAGTAGTTTATAGTCATAGGGTAAGACATACATTCTGTAGATGTGCTTTCCCCACATTTTCTGGACTGCACTATACCTGCAGAATGACAATCCAAAATGCTTTAGAGGAAAAAGTCCTCATTTTCAGTAAAGTTCTACTGGGATGAGCAGAACTGGAACTTTTCTGATAACCACATCTCTGTATGATTCTAACCTTTCACCATATAATTTGACACCCATATTGTAAGTTTTGGTCTCTGAGCTGAACAGAATTTAGTATATACTAATTTCTTTATTTTCAGTGTATGTCTTCAATTACATTTCTTCTTTCATTTCTGCACACAATTTTGAGTCCGCTGTCACAAATTTGGTATTCAGTATTGTTCTCTGGTGAAACAAGTATCTGTGCCAGCAGTTTTTCAGGAGGGTGTCTGTGACTGCATTACTGAGGTTGCTTGGGAGCAAAGACTTCCATCTGTCTAGTATTATTCTGGAAAGTAGTGGAATAACTATGTATCTGTGGACATGTTTGCCCCACAGTGCAGGAAAAACCCTCTGCATGGCAATGCTTTAGTTCTCCTTGTTGACAAAATACTGTGAGAAAAACATTGTAAGAAAAATATTGTCCTTCATTCTGTAACTTAGGAAAATTTTGGCAGGGAAAACTGGAAAGCTGTACTGAAAGAGAAGAACAGGAATTGGATTTATCTACAGAACAAAGAGAAAATAGTTACTTTCTCTGCAAAGCAAAGTATAAAAAGTGTCTATATTTTTTTTCATCTTGGTAGTGCTGATTCACCAGCAGTGTCTGGCTGCTGGTAACACATTATTTTCTTCAGTGGGCAAGTGCAACTGTTGATTGCAGTGCAGTCTGAACTGGATCCGAGAAATGAAACGGAATGAAAACATAAACACAGTTTTGCTGGATGGCTCTTCAGCTGGAAGCATTTCCTGATTAAGCTGGAACTTGGCCTCACAGAACCATTGCCTGGGATCAGCTGGGTATGGGATGAAGTAGAAGCAAAAAATAGGAGGCAGAAATAGGTTAAGCTGGTCTTGCCTCAGAGGCAGCTGTATCAATGCTTCACAGTCCTGCTTCCTTACACTCTAAAATGTGCCTCACTAGTCTGGCCATGTTATTGTTACGGCCCTCATTACTTGATACAAGAATCAATGACTGTTCTTCACGCCTTACGAATATGTAAGCTTAAAATTTTTGTAATCACTTTTTTTTATTGGTAACACTAAAGATTTCTTTTCTCCCATCTCCCTAGTTGTGTCTGCTCTGAATAAGGCATGGTGTGTGAACTGTTTTGCTTGTTCAACTTGCAACACTAAGTTAACCCTCAAGTAAGTTTATAGATAAGTGTGATGTCTTCAAAAGTATCAGTGGTTCTCTTCAAAGTGTAGATGTTGCTATAGTGTAGCTGTTACTGTATGAAAAACATGTAAGCACCATTGAGGAAATAAGCACCTCTTTCTTCCTCTTGCCCCACTTAGTACTTCACATCTCTTTCAGCTGTCTCTTCAGGTCTTCCTTCAGTTAGTCTTCCTAACTCTTCTCCTTTTCCATCCTTTATTTTTTCTTGTTTAACTCTAAAGGGATAAGTTTGTTGAAATTGATCTAAAACCTGTCTGCAAACACTGTTATGAGAAAATGCCAGATGAATTTAAGCGACGACTTGCCAAACGGGAACGTGAAGCAAAGGATAAAGAGAAGCAGAAAAAGAAAAAGCCAATCTGTTTGTAAACTTCTTTTCCTTCTCACTGCCACCTCTGCTCCTTTCTTCTTTGGTTAGTCCTAAGGATGCTTTTTTTTGCGCTTTTGCATGAACTTATGGCAGTCAAAACCCAAACATCTTTCACACAACTGCAACCTGAAATATTAACTTGTTATTCCATTATCTTATGTTTAGTCTACACATAGGTTTGAAAGGCTTTCTAAATCACACAGTTAATAAATATGGGCTTTTGAGTAAAATCTGCATAGCTTACTCAACGGGGTATTGTAATCACTGTCTACAGTGTATATAACCTTGTAAAAGTAACTTAATGTATAACTTGGGGGGTTAATTTTTTGCTTGTGCACATTTAATAGGAGAATTTTTTAAATTCCTTTTTTTCACTATTCCATCTGCTAAAACTTTGCCTGGTTTTTTGCTTTGTTGTCTTAGGAATAAATTTGTTGAGTTTGATATGAAGCCTGTCTGCAAAAAGTGTTACGAGAAGTTTCCTCTAGAGCTGAAGAAAAGACTGAAGAAATTAGCTGAAACTTTGGGAAGGAAGTAAAGACTTGATCTGCTCTCCTCTTCCTTTGTGAAAATCTAATGGATATTACTTGGTGGGGGAGGGGAGTTGCTGCTTTGAGGCTGCAGTCAGACAGCAAATGCTGATGTGTGCCTTCTATCAACCCAAAATATATTAAGATTCTCTATTCTCTATATATGTATGCTTACTTGTTGACAAACAGACCATACTTCCAAAATAAATACCAGCTTACCTGAAAGGTTTCTGACCAATAATGCCATTGTACTGATGCAGGTGGCCCATTCTGTACACTAATTCTCTGCTGAAACTTTCAGAGAGAGAAAATTTGCTTGTGAACACCACCTGTGAAAACAAACTTTGCAAATGTGCCCAACTTTAGGGACCTGTGTTGTCATTTATGTTAGTGAAAATATTAACCTTTGTATTAAGCATGCAGACAAAAGTCGCCCAACTCAAGTGATTTGGGCAGGAAACAAGTATACTTTGCCTCATGGAAAAATTCACACTTGGATTTCATTCAGGAGTCTTTTTTTCAGGTGGTTTGAAAACTCTCAGATTTCTAAATACAGCCACTGTACAAATGACATACTTCTGATAGATTATGCTTACATGATGAATGTTTCTACATACGGCTTAGCATGAGATACTTATATGAAAAATGTATTCCTATTGCAAGAAATAAGCATACTCAGAACTATTTGAATTTTGCTATATTCCACTTAAAATAACACATTAACTTCTATATATGCTTTTTGTATTCTATTTACTTTTTGTGCCTTATTCTGCTGGACCATACATAACACTGTACCATTAAATATATATAGTTGTATTTTTTATTTCATATTTTTGTGCAGAAACTATATAGAAGGTATTTTCAAAAGATAACATACTTTGCCTTAATTATACAGGATGCAAGAAGCATTTTATTAACACCTGCATTTAAAATTTAGCTTATAGACTTAATAAATTTTCAAAACAATACTGAAAATGCAATGTGTTTCAATTAACTGGCAATATTACTTTTACACCTCTGAGTGTAAATATGCAAGGTTTGATCCTGCTAGGATCTACTTCTTTAGCCATCCTCAAGGACTGAGCTTACCAATAATCAAAATTCTTTATAACATGCATTTAATTGTTTTATACTATTACATTCAGTCCATGCAAATTTGTTTTATTTTTCCCTTTCTTATAGAAAATACAGCTACTTAGGTCTTCTTGATGGTACAAAGTATGCAAACATTTTTTTTTTATTTTTGTACATTAGTGACTTAAACAGATTTTATGTAATTACGTAACAGGAAGTAAAATTTTCTTTCCTGTTTCAAAAAAAATTAGTTACTTTAAAACATCTGCTTTTCTGTGTCATCAATAAAGGCCATGTTATTAAACCTTGTATTGCCTCTCTGAAATAAATGCTTGAGATGGGTGGGAAAGCAGTAAGGCTCTTTTGGTTCCCTGAGCTTCTACCTGTGACTGTGTAAATACTTTCTTATTATCCTGATTTAAGGGAGACATATGCCTTTCCTGAAGGCCTATGTCCGTAGGTAGTTCCAAGGTTCGTAAAAGAAACCACTATTTCTTTCACAAAGAACAGCTTGATTCTTCTGGATATTTTCTGAATTGGCACAGTCACTAGGTTTTCCTAAAGAAAGTGTCTTGTCTGAGTGTAAAACATACACCCTCCTATTAACTTTTTCTCTCATGTTTTCACTGTAATGAAACTGGCACCCCAAAATTCCAGTTTATTGCTAGATAGGATATTTTTTGACTATTTTGTCCTACATAATTATTGAATGCCATAACATTCATAAATGTAGTCCCTGACCTTGTTGAAGACTACAAAAGCTTAAAATGTCCCTCAAAAATTGTTCACTTAACTTACACAGTAGCCCTGTTGGAATTTTGGACTGTGCCATGGATTCAGACCATACCCTTGCTTCCTCCTGAAGTTATAGCATGGAAAAATACTGGTTGGAAGGGTCCACTCTAACTTCAGAGGTGCATCAGTGCAGAAGGTCTTGCTTGGCCAAACTGTGAACGTCACCATGCAAGCAGGTTTCACAGGCCTTTGTGGATAGGATGTTCCAGTGCTTCATCACCCTTATGGTGAAAATATTATTACTGGAGTCCTATCTCAACTGAAGAGTTCCCCAAATCCATCCTGCTCTCTTGGGAGCTGTCTTTGGCATGAACTGTCATTGGTATAATACCCCTGGACGTTGTCATGACAAGGATTAATTAAAAGCAGTTGCAAAGCAGAGCTAGGGAGCAAGCTAGCAATTAGGCAGCCTGGACAATTACGTGTCTGCTGTTGAAGCTCACTTCCTGGCCCAACAGCATTATAAATATTTTGCATAGTTGCACATACTTTCCTGAAAGAGGCAGAGTCTTCTGTTCTTCTACCCATGAGCCCTATAAGGTCTGCCAAGGAGCCTGTGAGCGTGGGATTTAGGAATGGATGCCTTAGAAGCTTTGTCCCTTTCTCCTGCATGGCTCAGTTATGCATGGGCAAGAGAGATTCCTTTAGAAAGCCTTCTTAGGCTGACAGTAGAGGGCACTCCAGAAAGCCCAATGGATGTCACTGTAGAAGAAGAGCTGAGGCTAAAGCATTTCTGCTGCCAGCAGTGGCACGTTCTGTGCTCAGTTCCCATGGATAGCTGGCAAGCTGGGCTGAGCACAGTCAGGTTGCAGGGACAGCTCTCCAGTCAGTGCTATCCCACCCAGTGCTGTGACCACCAGGGACAATACAGGGGGTGCCACTTCACAGGGATGGGTGAGACAGGGACAAGTGCCAAGGTACAGGACCTGGTCTATATGAAGGCAATTTCCCATGCCTCCCCATCAGCTGAAGGGCAGTAATATTCTCCAGTGGGCCGAGTAAAGTCCAGTGTTCTCCTCTGCACCAGCACCAACGCTTCTATTACTTAGCCTGGCAGGTGCGGATAATAAATTGTTTGCTAATCCCAGCTGCTAGCATACCATTAAAACATACAGAGGAAAAAAAAAGGACTTTATTTGTGGTGGAATTAAATCCAATGTCTAAATAAACCACCATTAATAGACAAAAGAATAAAAGAGAGGATTAATTCTTTCAGTCAAGTTCTTACATGGCTGTTGCTGGTCTTAAAAGAAAAAGTTGACTATGTTTCCTTAATTTTCCTGCAAAGAGGGTAAGAGATGTGGGGCTGTCAGTATATTATAGGTGTAGCAGGAATCCTATGACTGTCAATGGGTTGAGATTGAGAACTGAAGAAACTTTTAATTACACTTCAGAGACATGGCCCAGTGGCCTCATTTTGACCAAAGCATCTGAACTGGCAGGAAAGATGACTAATTCCAGTGAGTAGAATCTGAGGCTTCCTGCTGGGAATTTCACCACAGGGCCACCATCCTTAAACCACCAAACCCGTACAACTACAGCTTGCAAATCTGTCCTGCCTGGAGGTTTGCTGGTCCATCTTTTAGTCCATGTTGCCAGCTGTGCTTTAGAACTTAATTGTTTAATTATACTATTCACTGTGCCTGGAAAAAAAGGGTTCTCACCCCAGCTGCTATAATATTTGGAGATTCATTTTCTAGAGCACTGGATCTCAGTAAGAAGGCCCTTATGCTTACGGATTAAATATATAGTTACTCTGAACCATGGAATGTTATGAGTTGGAAGGGACCTTAAGGATCTAGTCCCAAGCCCCTGCCATGGGGGACACTTCCCACTAGGCCAGGTTGCTGAGGGCTCCATCCAACCCAGCCTTGAAAACTGCCAGGGATGGGGTATCCACAGCTTCTCTGGGCAGCCTGTGCCAGTGCCTCACTACCATCACAGTGAAGAATTTCTTCCTTATATCTAATTGCCCCTCTTTTAATTGTACCCATTACTCCTTGTCCTATCACTACAGTTCCTGACAGAGTCCCTCTCCTACTTCCCTGTGTGCCCCTTCAGATACTGGAACGTTGCCATGATCTCTCCACACAACCTTCTCTTCTCCGGGCTGAACAGCCCCAACTTCCTCACTCTGCCTTCACAGGGGACATGCTCTAGTCCTCTTATCAACTTCATGTCCCTCTTCTGGACTTGCTCCAACAGTTCCATCTCCTTATGGTGAGGGCACCAGAACTGTTACTTAGCTGTAGGTAAAAATTTGTTATCTCTATATATATATCTATTGCATATTATCTAGGTAATAAATGCTACAGAATATATTGTTATATATCACTGAGGTGAGTTTATTACAGTTTTAGGTGAGAAAATGCTAAAACTTGGGGTTTTACAAACCATTTTATACCATAGAGGTCCTAACCGTGCTCCGCCCCCCGCCGCCGCCGTGCGCATGCGCGGGCCAGGCCCCGCCCCGCCCTTGATGTGGGGGCGGGAGTGGGGCGCGCGCTGGGGTTGCGCGCGCCGCGCGGGTGAGCGGGAACTTGCGTAACGCGCGGCGGCCGCGTCGCTCCTGCGCTTCCTTCCTCCTTCCCTCCTCCTTCCCTCCGCAGGCGCCGCGCCAAGGCCGCCGGCCCGCCCGGGAAGGCGCG
>VYZT01038378.1:54281-67730 GCA_013400735.1 Pomatostomus ruficeps | reverse complement strand
CATATCTGCTTGGAAGGATGTCAGCTCAGCTGGATTAAATATTTAGTTAATGAACCATCCAGTGTTGTGTCTGAAGAAAGGATCACTCTCCTACAAACATACCTTTTTTAATATATATCCTCTGCAGAGACATTTGTTTTCTTTCTTTCCTCTCCTTGCACCTTAATTAGGCATTATAAGCCTTAATTTTTTGGATGAAAACTCGAAAACCGGGCCTTTCTAGTCATGCATCTCACAACATATGTTAAAAAGCAAATATATATTATCACCTGCTATATCAGAGGTAAAAGCATCATATGGTATCTGACCAAGAGCTGGTGACCGGGCAAGTCCTTTACTAATGACCTCTCCCAGGAACAGCTACGTTAATAATTCCATTTCGAGTTCTGTCAGTGAGACAGTTTTTCATCCATGTATTTTTTGCCCTGTTGATTCCCTTTAATGCAAGATTTTAATCAGTGTGTCAGGCAGCATTAAGTGAAGAACCTTGGAGAAATCCAAAGGTACCTCCTCAGCACAGCTGTCGTAATCATCCAAACCTATAATCGTATCAAAAAGAGATAACAGCCTTGTTTAACAAGATGTGTGTTCCATTAAAACCATTTTGCCTGGTGTCGATTCCCTTCTTCAGCTCTAACTCTTCACTGGCAGAGTCCTGAACTCACTGCCCCACTGTCTGATGGGCTCTGGTCTCTCCCTTTTGTCTCTTACACAGGAATCATGAGAGGATTGTCTGAAGATACAGCGCTGCCTTATTTACCAGGATGAATTATCAACTAACCACAGCAGATCTGGGTAATTCTTGCCTCACCTCTTCTTGATGCCTAATGTAAATTGTTTTTGTGATTTGTTTGTTTGAAGAAATCTGGTATCAAATTCAGCTTCATAGCCTCTTTTGATATGGATAGTAAAAATTCTTTCTTCCACAACATCACTTGGGCTAAGACTTTCTTCTTTGTTTTGTATTTTTCAAATATAGAACAGAAATATCTGCTGAATACTTTTCTTTACTATTTTTGATTCTAAATATACTTATTTCATTATTTTACATCTGAATCCAGTAGATAACTTAAACTTGATCTTAGCTTTTCTTTTCTCCCCTAAAATATTTATTGCTATTGTTAGTAGTCCTGGCAATTGTTGCTGTTCTACTGACTCTTTAGCTTTTCCTATCAATCACGTCTATTTTAAAACTTGTAACTTGCATTTATGGTTTTTAACTCCCACTTCTTTCCCGTTCTTTATATTAGGGAAATGTTTCTTTCATATGTGCTATTTCCTACAGGATGCCTTTAAAAAAAACAACCAACGAACCAAACCAAACATCCCAATTTTCTTGTTTTGAGTTTGGAAGATCACGATTTTATGGACCTCCAGGAGTATTCAGATAACAAATTTACAGAGCTGCAAATTACAAGCTTTGCCACTTGTGTTCCCACATTGCAAACACAGGTTTAAGGAGAACACAGTTGTGTTGTCCAGCGAAAGACAGACAGAAGCTGTAGCTGCTAAACTTCTTACACTTCAGTATTTCCAAGCTGTATTCCAGTATTCATTCTGACCTGGAATCATTTATGAACACATAATGGTTACATGAGCTGAGATGAAGAGTGTCTTCTCTTTCTCCTTTCCATTCTAAATTTACAGAGCCAAAAGGGTGCCCCTCTCTGCCCCAGCACCTTTCCTCTTTGCAGCCCAGAGGGATGTCTCTCCTATTTACAACATCTCCCAGGATCTGAGTAATGAAGCTTCCTATGATATCACCAGTTACACTGCAGGTCACTGTCAGGGCACTGTCCCTCCATACCTCATCTTCTCATCTATGGTTAAAAGCTTCCTCACCTTCTCCTGGAAAGTTGCTGCACTATTCTACTCTTCTCTTTGCAGGAGACCTGCTTAATTTTCCTGAGACTGTTCTCCTCTTTTGGCCAATCCTAGCTACTTTCTGAGTTGCCCATTTTGAGTTGCACAGAGCTTATTTTCTTTCCCATTTCTTGAACATGTTGGCTCTTACATATTGTTGTCCTCTATCTAAACACATGGAGATATAATTTCATTTTCTCTCCTTTTCCAAGCTGTTTCTTACTCCATGCCCCTGTGATACAACCTCCATTTCTGAGACAGAATATTCTGGGCTGCTTTGTGGACCTGGATGTCAAGGAAATCGTGTCTGCTCCTGACACACACGATGATGATCAGCTATTCATCAAGAACAGAATTTTTCTATACCTTATAGGCACAGACTCTCTCTTCAGGCAGGATTTGCTAAGGAATGTTATGACCATTGATTTCTCTATAATGCTTGATAGTGAATTAAACTTGTCCCTAGAAAGCAAGACCACCAACCTTTCTCCCAGTAATTCCCCGTAATTCCCATATAAAATCCATTAACTAAAGAGGTCTGACAACCTTCAGTTGGGAGAAGCTAGACAAATATGTATGAGTCGCTTTCTCACAAAGAAAATTGAAGCAAACTACTGATATTTCAGACCTAAGGCAAAATGTAGCTTTTTGAGAAGGTTATCTGAGTTTGTTTCATTATAAAATTCTTTATTTTCAGAAATCTAGACAGGCAAATTGCCCACTCTTCCTCAATTGAGCTGAGATGTTTTTTGTAAGTGTTAACAAGTAGAAGGCTATATTTGAGTATACCATGACATCTCTATAAACAAAGTGTACTGGGGGAAGAGAAATGGAAATGCATTCTGATTTCCATTTAAGGTTTAATCTTACCATCCCTGAATACACCAAACTTCATACAGTTTCAGCACATGGATACGGGATGAAAAGAGGGATTGCGCAGTAAAACTTCCTACCAAAAAATACAATGTTGAAAGCTGTCTGTTGAGTGTCCCATTCTGTTGCATAAATTGCAGTTCATTAAAGTGTCGCAAACAGAGATGTGCTTCTTAAATCTGGACTTCTGAAATGAGCAAGAGGAGATGAAGAATCTAGGTAATGTAATTTCAGAGTTCACAAATGTCAACAAAACTTCATAGTCTAGGGTGATTAACACTCAACTGCAGCAACTGCTACAAGTAAAATGTGAGGGGGGGGAGTTGTTCCAAAGCCTTAAAGCTGCAACCATAAAACTGTCTGTTCAGCAGTTATTGATGCTGGATTGGGATGCTCCTGATTGGAAAGTTCTGGACACCATTTTCAAGATTCATACATTGATTTTCAATACTTGGTTTATAAAACATTGGAGGAGGATGAAATGAGCAGTAATGAGCCCATTTTTGTCCATTGTTGAGTCCAAGGTCTTTGTAAGTAGTTCCACCACCAGGTTTCTGAGCTATTCTTTCTCAGGATAAGGACACATAGGAGGGCAACATGAGTTTTACTGCACTTCAAAACCTTGGTTCCTTCCTAGAGTTACCCTCTGCTGTATGAGGGAAGGAAAGGGATGAAATCCCCTCATGCCTGGATCAGCTGTGGAGGGCAGGCTTCTGCAGTTCCCCAAATAGTATTTTCTATCATAGCATGTCAGTTCCACAGCCATGGGCTACTAAATAGGTTAGGTGGCACTGGGATTATTTTAGTGTAGATATGGAAGGAGAGATGGATCCAAAACTCCTCCAAAGGCATCTTGTGTCTCAGTGCCTTCCACCAGCCAGGGTGCATCCCCTCAGTCACTGGTAGGTCAATGCACCATGCTGCAAAAGCACCAGTGTGGGAAAGGGGCTGCAGGGCAAGAACAAGTCTGGTCCAGTTTGTTCAATTGTCTGTGGATGTTTGGAGCATGGAGCTTCTCCAAGAATGGACCCTAAATCAGTAGGTTATTGCTTGGCAGGCTCTACCATGTGCAAGTTACTCTTTGCTGGAATTCCTCTGTGTCTTTCTTGCCCTGCCCTGAAGTATATTGGGTTAATTTATTGCCACACCTGCTGTCCCCAAGGTGTGTTTCAGAATGACCTCTCTTTGACTCGACATTATTACCATTCCCTCCCACCACCATTTAAGTCCTATCCCTTTCCTGCATTTTTCACATCTGAATTTAAGGGGGTTGAGGAAGCAGAGTTTAATCACTGAGCTTCACTGGTTTATTATGTTAAGGCATTGAACCTCAAAGCTTGGCAGTAAGGGGAACTTCATAGTAAGTTATAATGATCCATTTTCTCTTTTGTACGGTGAGTTTTAAGCCCCCTTCACTGATAATTTATTATTTCTGCTTGGTATATGAATTATTTAATTTTCCCAAGCTTTAACATGTAGGAAAAACTGCTATGAAGCAATATAGATCTGGACATGCTCCCACCAAAGGCAAAAACCCAGCCCCTGGCAATTTCATTGGAACCTCACAAACATACATGATTGTTTAAATGGAATTTCCTTCATTACCAAGGTGACTTACAGTGTTATCTACATAGTTGGCTTTCAAGGCTCATGTAGACACAATTATAACATCCAGGTTCAACTCCTAAAATAAATACCTAAGACTGCAAGATCTTACAGAATTGCTGGAACCTCACCTTCTGTGGTCCTCTCTGGTTTGGTCTCCCAAACTCTCTCTTGGCTATGGCCTGGGGTCTGAGAGAGGGCACGGGCGTGATATTTGTTGTCTAAGTATAGAAACAACGTGCTGTGAAGATCTGTTTTAGCTTCAAGCCTGGATTAGGTAGGGAAGATCATTCCTCAGGACTGGCATAGACAGTGCTCTTCCATGAAGCAGTCGCTGTTTGTGAAGGGTCCAAGCTCTGCCAAAGAAAAACAGTGGGTGCCAGAAGGGACATTTATGCATCTCTCTTGGAAGGCAGCTGCAGCTAAGGGAACAGATTCCAAATTTCTAGGCAAAGGATCACAAAAAAACCCTCTGCAAAGCTCATCCCAGACACTCACTTCCTTTCAGCAGCAGTGGTCCTTGAGGGGGGTGGAGATGGTGCCCAGGCCATGCTCCAGGCTTTTGTTGCTATGGTAATCCAGAAGTTTTTTCAGGACAGAGTTTTACAAGTTTCATTATTGACATTACATTGCTGTCTTTATTTTCTTCTACTCATCCTTCTTATTTCCCACTCTCCCTATTCCCACAGACTGCCTGTCCACATCATTAAATAATTAACACTCCTTTGTGTTACTCACCAGGGATAGCATTGCAAACATCAGCCATAAAATGCAATTCAAAAGTACAGAAATTCCTCTCTGATTTGAAATTAAGCAGGAGAAATGTTCAACCCTGAGATTATATTTTTCAGTGCATTTACATTTTTGTATTGCTCACAGCAAATAATTTTAAAAACTTAATTTGCATTTCAATTTTTGTCATTCCATGCTTACTGTATTTCACTCCACATAAAGAATGAAAATAGACTGTAAAACTTACTGGAAGCTAAAAAATCTGGCTCTTCTTTTCTAGCAAAATGATGCAGTGTTTGGCTTATAAACCCAGCAAGGGAATAATTCCAATTAAAATTGTTTTCATTGGAATGCTTAAATATGGAAATATTTCTATTGGTTTGAATCTTCATTTCACAGAACTTAAATTCAGCTGTAACCTGATGTGTTGGTACAATTTCTGAAAAATACATATATTTTCTTCCCAGCCTGCAGACCCTGAAGTTGACTAACACTTAAATAGAAGTGTTTAAATAAAATTACTGAGGCTTGTCTGATGAGAACAGGTCCCCATGCTACTTTTGAGCTTGGTGATAGGCTTTAAAATTTCTACAAAGAAAAAAATTCAAGGAAGAAAACATCTTAAAATATATGAGCAAACAAGAATTTGGGAAATGCATTGAGAACAAACCTGAAACAAGGCAGTCCTCTTTTCTGCTAGTTAGTTGGAAGTGGAATAAGAATTTTTCAGGTTTTTTATCTCCTCTGGGCTGGAGTTAACCTACCTTTCAAACTTCTTTAAATCAAAAAAAAAGTAGGAAAAAACCCAAAATTGGCTCTGTGGACTGATTTCCATCCATTAGACATTATTTTTTTGTGAAACAGAAATCTCAACTTCATTATTTTCATGTCCAAAAACAACAGAGAAGGTTTCCAAATGTAGACATACGGATTTAGTGTACTTCCACTGAAAACGTGTAAATCTCCAGCTACCTTTCTTTGCCTGGAGGAAAATTCCTTACTTTTCTTAGTCCTTGAAATCAACTGCGACAACAACAAAAAGGATGACTTCTGACAATTAGGAATTGCTTGTGATGGAAGAAGGTAACCAGGAGGTCACCTTACCAGAATATCTTTAACTATGTTTGAGATGCTCCTTCAGTCCCAGAACGACTCTCAGACCCACACAGAAATAAAGCTTCTCCCTTATGACATACAACAATCTCTGCAACATGTTGCTTTGAAGGCTTGGTTTGTTTGGGGCTTTTTAAACTCTCCAAGGAGAAATTCCACTGGCAGTCTTTATGCTGGAGAAATGAGTCAGAGATAAGCGCTGGATCTCTGGAACTTACTCTTGCTACTAATTAATACATCTCCTATGAGGATTTGAAACAATAACTCCAATTCTGCCACCAGCATGAAAACAAAATGTAGCTGTTGTTCAGCAGAGAAGAAATCTCTTATCTCTTTTCCTGACTACCTGTCAGTAATTAATCACAGGGTCCTTCAGAGGAAGAGTAGGTGGCAAATAGAACAGTTTCTTATCAAACTGCTTTGAATGAGCAGGGAACCCTGATTCAACGGGTTTTTGGGCCTTCTACCATTGAACAAGACAAAGTCCAAGAATTTTATCTCAAAAACTCTGTGCTCCATAGTAATCACTGTTATGTACATGACATGGTCCCGCAGCTCATCTACTGGACCTCAGTCCAAGGAGTTCTGAAGGAATGCAAAAGGGAATCTGGTCTCCCATGAGACATGGCTGAGATCCTTTCCATATTGCTGGCTGCTTGAAGGCAAGGTGGGAAAGACTGATTCCCTCTCCCTGCTCCCAAAACACAGGAAGAAGATGCCATGTGGCTGGGGTTGGCTGTCATCCACCACGCTGCTGAGAGGCTTTGGACCCTGCTCCTTGGCAGTCCTTTCCCTGACCCAGTGCCAATTCAGTGCTCTGTACTGCAGCCCAGAGCAAGGCTCCAAGCCTGAGCTCTGCTGTGAAAGCAATGATTGAGAAACAGAAGCAAAAGATGAAGTCCCAGAGGGCTTGAAGGAGGTAGTTTTAAAGATTAAGAGGTCATCCAGAGGTGAGACCACTTGTTTCCAAGGGGGGAATTTGAGCTAAGCCCTTGACCTCCCACAGACTTCCAGTGTGCAAAGACAAATTATAGGGTCTACTTCTATTTCAGGTCCCCGTGTACAACATGGGTGCAATTGTGTTTTCCCTTCTTCACAGAAGTGTTGGGAGGATGAAATGGAGAGGTGCTGGCATGGTACAGCAGTTGCAGCCATGAAAGCCTGTAGGATCTGAAGCCCTGAATGGGACACAAGTCTGGATCCTGTTAAACTGGAGGGAGCTAGAATGAGACAGTGGTCTGCCAGGCCAGCACTTACCATGGGAGAGAAACTGGGATGTGGAATGATGGCTTTTTACATTCCCAGAGCAATTTCAGAAAATGACAATAGTATCAATAAAAACCATTCATTGCTCTGTTGCACCCAAATAACCAATGCAAAGCTCAGCTAAATGTCAGCTCTCCTCCACTGTCATAGAAGAGCTTGTGCAATGCTGACAGTCAGAAACAAACCATTTAGGGGAATGAGGAAGATTGTAATGAGAAATGTCAGGGAGACAGAAATAGCTGGTCCCCTCACAATTTCACCCTGAAGAAACACTTTCCTACAGCATGAGACTGGAGATGAAAGGGGGTGAAGGAAGGTTATGAATTGTGCCATAGAAAGTCCTTGTTAGAGAGAACTCTATGTAACTATAAATCTTCTAAGCAGGTTTTTTTGCTCAGGATCAGCAAAAAGACAGAGAAAGTCACAAAGAATGATGCCATAACTAAGGAAAAATTCAAAGTTTAATTGTTTGTTTATTTGAAACAGAATGAACAGCACTCACATTTTCCATCATACTCACACTTGAGTCTGAGACCTTGCTAAGTGCTGATGTGTTTAACCTCATGAAATCCTTCAGCAGGATAGGTACAGAGGGAGAACACAGTTTCTAGGACAGCCAACTGCCAAAAACCACCAGCTAAAAGGCAACCACGGCCTGGCTGCCTTCAGTGCTTGTGCCAAGATGCAGCATAGCCAGCCAAGGGCAGCAGAGATGGAGGGGACACACGATGATTGCAAGGAGCCACAGGCCATACTTTGCCCTGCGTATGACATCAGCCTCAAAGCAGAGAAGGAGAAGCAGAAGAGAGAGGTGGTTCATGTTCTTCAGCCATGCCTGGGCCACTCATCCAGCCCAGTGCTGACCTTAGATGGACACACCCATCTTAAACCTGAATTTCCTTACCACATATATCCACATTGTTCTTCTTACCCAAGGCTGTTGGGCAGCTTAGAGTAACCACCACCACGACAACTTAGATCCCAAACCCATGAATTAAACAAGTTTGAGCAGTCACAGATCTCAGCCTTCAACCTTCCAGCCTCATTAGAGCACTATTCAGTGAGAGTTTAAGGGACATTGTTAAAATCTCAGAGTCTAGGGGGAGGAAAGACACCACAACAGAGAATGCCATGAGTTATATTTGCCCTGCAGCTGCCTTTCATCAGCTGTTCTGCAGGACTGTGCACTAGCTCAAGAGGGAGCAGTCAGGGTGGTCACGCTGAGGGTGCAAAAGGACGTGTTTGAAGCACGCTTGAGCAGACAGGCCCCTTCTCCTGTCCTCTCAGGAGCTTCCTGGAACCATGTCCAACACAAGGGTTTCCTCCAGGGATTAGCAGTTTTCCTATTTTTAAATAATTTACAAAAAAGCATCTTCCTCCCTAAGTCTGGTTATTTTTAGACAGAGAAAAATACACACTCTTATCTTTATAAATAATCAGAACCATATGGCCTAAGCGTTCTAAAGAGATCAGTTAAACCAGCTTTCCCAGGGAGGGACTTTGTGTGTGCATGTGTATCTGTGTGTGTGCTTAGCAGAGCCAAGCTGTGTCAGCCTGGCAGCCTCAGAGAGTGAGTGCAGGACTCACAGACAGCTCTACAGCCCAACATGTTCTTACATCACTGTTGCAAAGCTGCCTTGGGCTATATAAAGAAGGAGACAGGTCATTTTTTGCATGGTTGTGTTTTGTGCCTGACTCGACCAAGAAGTGCCAAGATCAGTCTTGGAGCTGCTAAAAAATCTGAGACAATCTTAGCAAGAGGGTTGGAGAACTTGATGTATGAATAAAGCTGAAGGAACTGGGTTTGTTCAGCCATGACAAGACACGGTTGGTGGGAATCTAATCATAATCTTCCAATACTTAAAGGTAGTTATAAGGAAGAAGGTACTTTCTTCACAAGGATGCATAGTGAGAAGACAGGAGAAAATGGGCACAATTGGCTTTAAGAGAAATTCCAACTGGATAAAAACTATATGCTTCACTGTGAGAACAATTAAACATAGGAACAAGTTGCCCAAAAAGCAGAAGAGTCTTCCTCAATGGAAATATTCAAGATTTGATTTGGCAAGGCCCTGATAGCCTAATCTAAAGTCTGCTTTCAACAAAAGTTTGGAATAGGTGATCTCTAGAGGTCTCTTCTAGACTAGACTTTTTTGTCATTCTGTGATTCAGAGTTCTGCATGTAAGACAACTCTCCAAGTGCAGTAATTAAAAAAGTAAATGCCCTAAGTCCATCAAATGGACTCAGATAGTGAAGTAGAGCTCATAGCCGGTATCCTATTGGTCTAGTTCTGCAGGCACAAAGGTTTTGACTCTGAGGGACCTGAAGATGCATGCAAAAAAGAATGGCTTTCCATATTTGAGATAGGTATGCATAAAGTAATTCAGATCAATTTATAGGTCACTATATTTTGCAGCAGAGCTGGTATGGAGATGCCTGGCCAATAGCGGAATCTCATTGTAGAAGGTCCTGTAGTCCACAATGACAATTTCAGTATCAAATGCAAAAGGATAAGCAAGAGCAGCCCCCGTGTTTCTAAGGAAGTCAGTGTTCCTTTTGCTGCAAACACCCAGCAATTTCCATAATTTATCTGTTGGCTTTCACTCCCATCCTGCCACTTGGCAGGTCTGTTCAAAGCTCTGGAATATAAATCTCCAAACAGCCAGCAGGAATCATGCTGCAACCTGCACATGGGAGTTGAGGAGACAAACATATTCCCCAGGAGAGCTTGTTTATTTTTAGGTCTAGAGAACCCACTAAAAATCTGTTGAAGAAAATAAAGACAGAGTCCCATGGTGACAGCTAATGCCGTAAGTAAGAAGACAGATGCATGTATGTGCAGAGTAGATTAGATGAGTGCTCACTGCCAAAATCAGTTGGCGTATCATTTTCAGGTCATAAAACTGTTTTTAATAGCAGGGCAGAAACATGCTAACATTGCTTCTCTATTTACTTGTTTGTTTTAATTCCTAATCCCAGGAAGTAGTCACTTTGAGCATTTCACTCTGTATATAAGCAGTCAGCAAGCCTAAAAATTAAGAGCCTCTGCTGGAGAGTGAATGAAGGTCTTTGTGCTGCCCAACCTCCAGCTCTCCTTGGCCAGTTGAGATTTACCCTCATGTGGGGAGCTCTTTGATGGATGGTATAATGAGGCTCAGAGGGGTACTAATCCCCCAGGGTCTAGGAGGGTCGAACAGAGGGTATGAAAGGCCACGCTGAAGCAGACTTCAGCAACTCTCAGCCAACAGCCACTTTGGCACCATTCCCAGCCAACGTAGGTTAGTGCAGTCTCTGGAGTATTTCTAGCTGCTGATGAGTGTAGGAGTCCAAGAGGAGAAGAGAGAGTGAGTAGGCTGCAGCATCTGTACCTCCCTCAGCAAAAAGTGAAGTGCCAGCCTTCCCTTTATAGAGACACATCTCCATGCACACACACTCTCATCCTTGGCCTCACACAGCCAGGAGAAAATGAAACCTGTTGGATTTGATGAGGTGGACAGCCAGCAAACACAGACACGACAAGCTGTATAAGAGATTCCCAAAGGCTGATGTGTCCCCAAACTCAATAGAAAATTATTGATTTGTGCTTATAGTGGGGGCTACAAAGCCAGTCAAAGTGATCAGCAGAGGTGGGATGTACATGGAGCTGTCTTGTTAGAGATTACGAGAATTTAAGATACTTGATCACTGATGCCAGCAAGGGGCAATTGTACATTTATAGACACCAAAAATTAATCGATGACAGACGTAGTATTGCCACTGCAGCTGAACAGAGCAGCAAAACAGTGAAAGATGACTGTGTGGCTCATCACTATGTGTTCCCTCATCTCACGGTAAATTAGACACAGAACAATTCTCCTTTTCCCTAGCTCTCCTCTGGTCTTTTCATTTCCATCAACATGATTGCAAACTCCAGTCCTTTTGACCTGTACTGAAGGAGAGAGAAAATCAAACACGCACATCCCTTGAATTCATGACTTTTAAGATATTTACCTCTGTTATCTCTATTCAGCCAGAGTACTGTAAGGGCTTTCTGTCACAGCAATATTTGTCACTGCTCTGACTTCAACCTTTCTTTTTTGTTGGTACTTTAAAATGATTGGTTTTCTTTCTAAACAGGTGCTTAGTTTTAATCAGTGTTTAGCCCCATTACTCATCTAAGTATTCATTATTTCTCAGTTCACTGCTATTTAATCATCCCCATTTGATCAAACTGAGTTCTTCATCTGCTCTTCACAGCTTCCACGCTTTGACTCTGGTCCCTGGTGTACCCAGCTGCTTTTCTGCCTATAAAATTTCTCTACAGACATTTTATTTTTTACTTCATGCGTAGTTAGGATCAGGAGATGAATCCTTCCTTTGAGTGATTGCTTTAATATTCATCCCTTTTTTTGCCTTTTCTTGTGTATTCCTTGCTTTGTGTACATGTGGGATTTGTGCCAAGAGGTGCTAATTTCTTCTGACGTGGATGTTGTAAGAGACAGGCGTTAATAAGGTTTGATCTGTGACTTTACTTTACTCAACTATAGGATTCTTCTTCTCATTTTAGCTGTCTCTTTAACGTCTTTGATAGGTCTGTACAACTGCATATCAAGGCATATTAGAGAGGCCTCATTGATATTGATATGTTTAGGATGTACTCCTCTCACTCTCTCTTTGAACTAATCCTTTGACTGAAGAGCTTTTAATTTTGTGCTCATACTTTCACATTTCTGCCTTGACTTCCAAGGAAAAGGCATCCAGTCATTCCCAGGAGAGCCTTGGGAGGGCAGGACAAACTAGAGTCCTAAAGGAAGCAGTGTGGCAAAGGAATACCCACAGTGGCCACAGATGTGTTTAACCCTTGCTTTCCTCGGGTTGAGACTTAGCCCTGGCAACAATGACTCAACCGCTACAAATTCCTAACTGGAAATAAGCCAATAATTAACCTGGTCTGGAGTCTTTACAGAAAATGATGGACCGAAAGCGACTCTGCACTTCCCTCTGGGACCCTCACAGACTCCACCCTTTCCTACATTTATGTGTTGATCCAGACACCACTGCAGGCAGCTACTGTGAGATTTCAGCAGCAAGAGTGGTGCATGTTTCTGCATCAAGTTCTTGCAGTGAAAAAGGATATGGCAGCACAGTTTTGTCAAGGGGTTGGTGTTCATAGTGTTAACTTAAATCCTGTTCCCATCTCCATGAGCTGCTGCGTCTGCTGATTCACTTGGTACATTGAATGCTGCCTTGGCTACTATCAGGGCTTCAGTGCAGGTGTCTACAGCTGAGCTGTTTAGACTCTCTCTGTAGTCAGTGGAGAGAAAAAGGACTTTCCACAGGGCAGTTCATTCCATCTGGGAATAGGTGTCAAATCTGAAACGTAAATCTGTCAAGACACAAGGACTAACCCAGATGTTGACCTCTCTGTGGTGTGAAGTAAGTGATACATTCATACTGAGATAACGTGAATCCCAACCTTGCCTTCTCTTCAATGACCTTCTGCAAAGCTTTTTACCTTCTCATGGCGTTTCCTTGGTACAGAAGAGCACAGGTTTCTTCTCAGCCTCACAGCTCACTACAGACATACTGCTCTGAACTCACATTATTGGCCCAAATTTAAACAAAGTGACAAAGTGTTGAAAAAATCTTTTAAAATCTCTGTCCTACCTACACCCCCAAAACCTGTTGGTTTCTGTGGTAACATCCCAAAATAGGAGTTGAGTTGTTCAGTATTCATCCTATTTGAGCAGGAAAAGCCTACAAGGCCTACAATTATCCACAAGAGCTCAAGTTCTGCATTTTGGGATGGTCCTGAAAACTCCTGAGGGAATGGGAAACTCACCATTAGGTCCACTGGTATGAGGACTTTCTCAAAGGCCAGGCCAAGTCTCTGCAGCCTCCAGCATCTGATCTGGACCAGACAATTTCTGTTTGCCAGGACCAGGATAAATCTCCTCACTGTATTCTCCTCAAGGAGCAACAGGTCATTAAGTCAATGACAGTAATTCAAAACTTTA